>OY987268.1:5399898-5452049 GCA_963920665.1 Straminergon stramineum
TCTCCGTGTTTGTATGAGGCCAACGAATTGAATCTGACATTAAGTTTATGAGAGGAAGTACATACGCCTCGCAGACAAGGCATGCAAGTGGATAATATGTCTTTAATATTAAGTTCCGAGCGTAGAAGACGTTTGGAGTAGGAGTTTCCATATGTGGTGACTTTGAGGAGTCCCGAGTGTGAGATCTTGCGTGACATGCTTCATCCAAAAGAATTGGAAAATCTTCTGAAGCTCTCCATTCAGTTCGCTAAATACCATGAAGAAATAGAGGGAACTGATGACCCTAATCTTGATATTCCTCTTTCGCCTTGTGAACGCAGGAATGGTGGACATATAATCGAGACAATTGTGCATTTGACTGAGTCAGCTGAATTTTTAGCTAAGGCTTCTCTGTTTTATTTGAATTTGGCGAAGGAGTCTTGCAGATTGGCACCTGAGTTGTTGAAAGGTGCTTTAGCATTTCAAAATCTCACTAAAACTTTCATACCACTTTTCGAAGGAAGAGATTCTATGATACTACAGTTGCAGGCATACGAGAGGGAAATTGCTTGCGTTAAAGAAGTTGAAGCAATGTGCACAGGGTTGACGAAAGTGAGCGTCCCAGGCAAAATCGCGTCCAAAAATCGGACGTCTGCACTCCGCGGACGCTACGTCTCCGGTGGGTAAAAAACGCCGTCCGCAAATTTACCCTAGGTAAATGCGGTCGACGGTCGAGCGGACGAGCGGTCAAGCAGTCAGGTGGATGGGCGATCAGGCGGACGAGCGGTCGGGCAGTTGGGCGGACGAGCGGTCGGGCAGTTGGGCAGACGGGCAGTCGGGCGGACGGTAGATGGGCAATCGGGCGGATGGGTAATCAGTTGGGGGACACTCCCTATGTTGTTGCAACAACTTTTAGTTACAATTTCCGAATTCGTTTTTTCGAATTTTGAGGCATATAATATACCGTTGGAAAGGTCTTAGAAATACCTTTCCAATGGTATATCACACGCCCCCAAACACCAAAATCTCAAATCAGAAATGTTGAAAGAAATATGATGCTTCAAAAAGTGAGTGTCCGCCTTGGTGTCTGCCCGTCCGCCCTCCCATCCGCACCCCCCGTCCACTTGGCGGACAGGCGGACAGGTGATCAGTTGGGCGGACGCTCACTATATAGTCGCAGCAACTTTCAATTACAATTTCCAAATTCGTTTTTTGGAATTCTGGGGCGTGTAATATACTGTTGGAAAGGTCTTGGAAATACCTTTCCAATGGTATATCACACGCCTTCAAACACCAAAATCTCAAATTGGAAATGCTTAAAGAAGTATGATGCTTCAAAAAGTGAGTGTCCGCCTTGGTGTCCGCTCGTCTGCCATCCCGTCCGCCACGAGCCTTTTCCGACCGCTTAGTCCGCCAGCCATTGGCGACCGCCCCGACCTTCCAAGCCAAAATAATGCTATCTGCCTCCTTGTCTAATGTACTTCACCTCTGTCCGCCAGCACTTTTACTGCATTTAATTCTGAAAAGTGAAGAACTGTAGCTTTATTTCCAAAAAAACACTCTTTAATGCGACAAGTATCCAATGCAATATTAATGTAAGAAAAGGATAATTCCAGGTTTTCTACCCCACATTTAAACATGCTTTTCAAACCCTATACCCTAAACCCTAAACCCTAAACCCTACAAAAAAAATCTGAATTGTAGAACCCTCAATTGTACATATTAACTTATAACGTTGCTTGAGTTTTCAAAAGTAGTGGTGCAATGTGTGAAATATGTTTTATTTTTTAATATTTGAAGTTTAGAATGCAATCATGACAATGTGATGCATATGCAGATCTTACTATCTTTGTCATTTAGGTTTCAATTGTTCTTAAGATTTACTTTATTATGGGCTACTACACAAATGTGGATCATTGGATTATAACCTAGAGTATTTCTTCAATTTTTGTTGTAGAATGCATTGATAGTGTAAAACATCAACGTAAATATCCTAAAAGAATTTATATTATCTCATTATTCTATTACAACATTTATAGGATGATGCTCAAAATGATTTAAGTACTTTAATGTAATTTTATGTGATATGCTGTGGACTACATTAAAGTAAGTATTTATACAATAAAAATGAAATGGAGGTTCTTATCATACATGTTTATACTTATGTATACGTGTGTGCACCCTAAATTGTAAACCATCAATAAATTTATCACAACCCTAAAATATTAGGGCTTAGGTAGTGTAAAATGTGATTGACCTTCAAATATGATGAGCTTTCAAAATTCAAATAGAACAATTGAGATAAGTAGGTCATACTTCAATGATTACAAGTCCATTTCATCTCAAGACTTTTTTGCAAATGATTTTTCAAGAAGGTTCATAATATAATATCTTGTAGATTATTAATTTACAATATTGATTTAATTGCTTATGTAGTTGTGTAGGCCTAGGATTTTTTTAAATCTTGAAACCCCAAAGTCCTAAGCCTTTTTTTTCTATCGAATATCATTCAAAATTGCCATTTCTATTGTGAAGAGCAAAAACTTTATAAATTAACTTTATATCCAACCATAGGAATTTGTACTAGATTAGTATAAAAATGTATGGGAATATTGTTATCATCTTGATAACATTAAATACATACATTGCATGATATTTGTATTTAAAGTAAGAAAAAAAATCTTTTCTTTTGTCTTGCTATACTTGATTCTTGGGCTTTTCATTTTCTTCACTTTAAATTTTGGCACTAACGATTTTAATTTTATAATATTTTCTATTGAAGAATCTAGCTAATAAGCGAAGAATCTTGGATAAAAATTCAAAAATAAATCATTTCATTGAAATCATATTTCATAAGAGTCCTCTATAAGAGTGTAGGGCCTTTGAGACTTTAGGAATTAATTACTTTCCTTCAAAGGCATAGAAATCAATTAGAAATTGAAACCAATTAAATTGTTACAATTTTGACTTTGAATATTTTTTGCTATTAGCCAAAAAGTATTGTTGATATGACAAACTTGTAAAAAACCACCAATGTAAAACTAAATTCTTTTTAATTACACATCCATTTGCACTCTTTGTTTACAAATCAAATGATTTTCTAAAGAAGAGGCTATTCAGTGACACTTTTCATGGTTGTATTGATTTAATGCCTCACTATATAACATATTTTCTATAGCTTTCTTCATTCACCATGCATTGCATGCTCTACCCGTCCGCTCATCCACCTACCTCTACAAAGTTAAAAACACCTCTCCCTCTCACCCTCTCCCTTGTCCACCCGTCCGCCGTGGGTTGACCTCCACCAAATTGAAAACACTTCACTCTCGCTCCCGCCTTCCTCCCCGTCCACTTGTCCGCCCGTTCGCCTTGGGCCAACCTCCTCCAAATTGAAAACTCTCGGCCCCTTGCGCCTGTCTCTCCCTCCCGCCTTCCTCCCCATCCGCCTATCCGCATGTTCACCCGTCTGCCTTGGGCCAACCTCTCCAAATTGAAAACTCTTGGCCCCTTGCGCCCGCCTCCCCCTCCCGCCTTCCTCCCTGTCCACCTGTCCGCCCGTCCGCCCGTCCGCCTTGGGCCAACCTCCTCCAAATTGAAAACCCTTGGTCCCTTGCGCCCGCCTCTCCCTCCCGCCTTCCTCCCCGTCCGCCTGTCCGCCCATCCGGTGGTCCGCCCATCCGGTGGTCCGCCCATCCACCTATCCGCTTGTCCGCCTTGGGCCAACCTCCTCCAAATTGAAAACCCTTGGTCCCTTGCGCCTACCTCTCCCTCCCGCCTTCCTTCCCGTCTGCCCGTCCGCCCGTCTGCCTGTCCGCCCGTCCGCCTTGGGCCAACCTCCTCCAAATTGAAAACCCTTGGTCCCTTGCGCCCGCCTCTCCCTCCCACCTTCCTCCCCGTCCGCCTATCCGCCCATCCGGTTGTCCGCCCATCCACTTGTCCGCCTATCCGCCTTGGGCCAACCTCCTCCAAATTGAAAACCCTTGGTCCCTTGCGCCTACCTCTCCCTCTCGCCTTCCTTCCCGTTTGCCTGTCCGCCTGTCCGCCCGTCCGCCCGTCCGCTCGTCCGCATTCACCATTTGCCCATCCGCCCGTCCGCCTAGCGAACAAGAGGGCGAACAATAAGGCGGACGCTCATTTTGTGAAGTAACAAACTTCTTTTGACATTTCCGTTTAGAGATTTTTTATTTTGGGGGCGTGTGATATACCATTGGAAAGGTATTTCCAAGACCTTTCCAACGGGATATTACACATTCCAAAAATCTAAAAAACGAATTCAAAAATTGCAAGTGAAAGTTGCTGCGACTACATAGTGAGCGTCCGCCCGTCTCCTGAGCGGACGGCTCTAGAATCCACGGACGGGGTTGCGGACGGGCGGACGGAATGGCAGACGGGGTCGCGGACGATTGGACGGGATGGCGGACAGGGTCGCGGACGGTGGGACAGGTTGTAGAAACCACGAACGACGGTGCGGACGAGGTCACGGACGGGAAATTACCCTAGGGTAAAAATCAAATTTTTCGAATGTCACAAGACGTCCGGGGGGGTCGTGGACACGGACGCCGGACGTCTAGACGCTGGCGGTTGCGTCAAGACGCCCTGTCAACCCTAAACGTGCAAAGTCTTGGAGCAGAATTTGAAGATTTCGGAGGGTGATGTGGAGCATCTAAATCAACAGTTGTTGAGGCTAATGGAGGAGTTAACGAAGATGCGTAAAGTTAATGCTGAATTAAAGGCTATCTCGAAGATTTCGAGCGATGTTGCAATCTCACCAATCATTGTACTTGAAGACAGCGAAGAGACTCAAGAGTCCGAGGACAAGCTCTCTCTTCTTCTTGAAAAGGTTGAAGCAACTGACAACCCTGACATTACAAATGTCAAAGAAAGCCCTGAGATGAGCAGATTAGAAGCGACACCTCAACCGTCAATGGAAAAGCTTTCAATAGTTTGCATGAATGCGGAGACACAAACAGAGGATCATGAACTTGAAGAATTCAAGCATCAATTGGAGGAGGCCATTGATGCAAAGGTTTCTGTTGAATCGGAGTTGAACTGATTGAAATTGTGCTTGAATTTGGAGAAATTGATGCCTTCTAGTGGCTTGGAGTCTCAATGGTTAGCATGGGTACAAAAACTCCAAGACAAACCCTCTGTAGTATCCCGAGCGATGGCAGGTCTTCAATCATTGGCAATGGAGTCCATTGAAAATTGCAATGCCATTGAAAGCTCGTTGAATCGGTTCAAGACTATATTTGACCAACATCCCTCTAAAGGATATACGGAGATCACATGTTGGGGAGACATGGATGCCATGTTTGAGTGGTTAAACCACACCAAGAAGGACGAAGGTACACACATCAATTGGGCCTTAGAAGTAGAGGAAGGATGGGTCCCTTACAATACACTTTGAGCACACATTAAAGACGAAGACAAGAAAGTGGTGCATGCTTGTGATCTAGCCTCTCCAATCTTGAAAGGTTCTTATAGCCTTTGCCAAGGCCCCTTCGGACCGGAAGGTGTCGTAACTATGGGCCAATGTCGCCACACTTTCCATGTTACTTGCATCGTAAAAGCATTGCTAGTTCGTTCTGTTTGAGCTGAGTGTCGTTGTCCATTGAGTCCGAGGTTCTACGAAATGTTTGGTATCTTGGAAGCCATGCCTCCAAACCACGAATACAATTGTTGGACCCTTCCACTTGATCAAGGGCCGTTCAAGTTCCAAAATTATCTACATTGGGGGAGGCCACTCACATGGAATTCAAATGAACGGATGCATGGATTGTACGAGGAATCTCAGCAACCACTGGATCTCGACATGTGGATGACTTACAATAGAGAGGTGGAATTGCGGGCTTGAGGTATCGTAGATGACGCGGCCCGTGAATTGTTTTGTCGCAATATGGGAGGACATTGGAGTTTGTAACACAAAAAGTTCTTTCGTTCTCCAGAAAAGAAAGTGGAGAGAGGACCAAATGACAGTTGGGTGGAGATGAACCATGGAGATGAATTCGATGAGCAATATGCGGCCTACAACCACACTCTCGTAGGTCGGGCCCTCTTGTTGTCGAAGTTGGAAGAGGCTGCAAAGGTCCGTGTTGTTTACAATACGGATAGACCAATGAATACACCACATTCATTTGTAGACGTTGCAGCGGCATTTGATAAGCGCATCACTGATATTATAGGACATTGGAAGGCCTTCTTATTGGATGGAAATCGCCTCATGGCCTGGCAAGGGAAGGGAGATGATGAGGTAATTCAAGCGATGGTGGATCGAGTGGAGAGTAACTTGAGAGCCTTGAAGGCAGATGAAGTTGATTTATCACCGAAGAGAAAACAAAAAAGGAAGCGTGAAGACGATGATGACTTCTCTCCGAAAATGAAAAAACAAATATCTAAGGTGGACAAGGAACTTCAAACTGAAGGGCTAATAATTCATCCAAGTCAGATGGTCACAACTCGTCAAAAATCAGCTGAACGCCTCACTACAAGTTCTACTCGTCATATGGGAGAAGGTAGTGGTCCATCCAATGGAAAGTAGGATTTGAAGATAGAATAGTGTTTTTTGAAAGCAATGGTTCTTCCATTGAGGGAAAAAGAAAAGTGTGAAGTGTTTAGATCTTAAAAGGATCAAGTAATATAAAGTAATTGTAGTGAAGCTATGTTTTTTGTATTTTGCGATCACCTATATATTTATGTATACAAACAATATATTTTTCTTTGCTTAAAAAAATAGTTTTATGTATGAATTTGAATTTATTTGTATATGGATGCATTCATGATTCATTTATTCTTATTTGATTTGTAATAGTAAAATATAAAGTATTATGTGAAAAGGGGTGGATCCTTGGGTGAAGTCCGCCATCTGCCCTTCCCCGTCCGCCCGCTCTGCCCGTCCGCCTTGCCCGTCTCCTCGTCCGCTTGCAAAATCGTCCGCCGCGTCCGCTGTGTCCGACCGTCCACCCCGACCGCCCATCCTAACACTGCCCCATCCGCTTCCTTTGTGGGACCGTTAATTTGAATTTTTTAAATGTAAACCCTAAGTGAACGGTCAGCTTCTATTGGGGGACTATAAGAGTTAGAAGAGAAGCCTTCCTATTCACTCTCAAGAAATTGAACGCTAAGATTTCTAAGGGCTAGGAGCTGCAATTTATTGTGTCCCTTGCTTGGTAATACATAGTTCAGTGGATGGGGGGGCTTTGTTTTGCAAGGCTTTTTACGATTGATTTTATTGATATTGTGAACATTGTTACATTGTAGGTTTATGATTAAAAACATTTTTTTGTTTTTAAATATAGCTAAAAAGTAAGATTGTCACTATGGGGCCTAAACCGACCGGGGATTTTTCTCCTTGGTATAGTGTGACACCGGACAATAAGGTACAATGTAGGCTTTGCAAGGTGGTTATGACCAAAAAGCCTTGCCGTATGTTGAGCCATTTAGGGTATTCCGGTCCAAATGGTGTACGCGATACAGGAGTAAGGAATTGTCCGCGATTGACGACAGTAGTCCGTGCTACATTTCTTTGTTGCAAAGGAATTTTTCCAAAAAGTGTTGTAACTGATAATGTAGATGGCAACCCTGCACCTATGGACCCCCAAGAATTGTCGATCGGAAGGGGTGTATCGTAGTCAACCCACGAAGACTCGTCTCCAGCATCAAGAGAAGTAGTATTTGCAAGAACTAAAGAAACTTTCACCACAGAAGCTTCTGATGATCGTGAAACCCCAAAGGCATCAAGTTCTAGGCCTCATAAACAAAGCAACTTAGTGAGTGGATTTGAAGAAGGTCATAAACGCAAATTGCATTCTGTGTGGGCGAATTTTTTTTATACGGCAAATATACCATTTTCTGTGGCTCGAAATGCAGCTTTTAAAGAAGAAGTGAAGCAAACGGCTGCGTTCGGTAGACCATACACTCCTCCATCATACGACGAGCTTCGTTATAAATTGTTGAACGAGGCGAAGACCAACATTCAGACATAGTTGCTTACACGGACTGAAGACAACATTTGAAAATTTGGAGCAACTGTGTCTATTAATGGATGGAGCTCTGTGACCACGCGTCCTTTGATCAATGCCATGCTTGTATCATCCATAGGTGAAGAATTTCTTGGATCAGTAGATACAAGTGGTTGTGAAAAGAATGGGGTGTATTTGGCAGCAGTGTTGGAAAAATTCATTGAACAAGTGGGGCCCAAGAACATCGTGTTAGTAACCACAGATAATGCCCCTATGAATTCTTCCGCATGGAATATGATATCTGAAAAGTATCCTCATATTTTTTACCAAGGGTGCGTGGTTCATGCGTTGAATTTGTTGCTCAAGGATTGGGGGTCAGAGGATTGGATTGCTGAAAAATTGAATGAAGGAATACTTGTAGCCAAATTTATCAAAAGGAGACATATGCCGCTTGCTCTATTACGAAAGTATTCGCCAAATCTTGGTTTATTGATGCCGGGGGATACAAGATTTGCCTCTCAATTTATCATGATGGAGCGTTTGATAAAATTGAGAGGACCATTAGAACAAACGGTGGTGGATCCACAATGGGTAGAGTACGTACGTACGCTCAAGAAGAAACGTGGAGCCAAAGTCAACCCAAGAAACCTCGCGGCAGTAGTGAAGAGAATTGTTCTTGATGATCATTTTTGGAACCGTTCTATCAATTATGTGGAGATGGTTGAACCAATTATATGTGCACTCCGTGATTTGGATTTGAAATCACCATGTATGGGGAAGGTGTTGCATATTATGAGGAAATTAGAAAAGCATGTGTATGGATTAGAAAGTCCGCCATTTTGTTTGGAAGAGAGCAAGGCAATTCCATTAATACAGTCCTTTTATGTGCGAAGGAAAATGGTAGCTAACGATCTCCAATCTGCCGCAGCTCTCTTGAATCCATACCTTCTACACAACAAAGAACTAGCCGATGATGCAGATGCAATGTCAGCATGTAAGCGTGTTCTGGAGAAAATATGTAAACCGGATGAGTACGCAGCAATGGTTCGGGAATTCGTGGCTTTTCGACATAGGGAACCTCCATTCCACAATATGTTGAATCCGGGAGAACAAATGTTGTCGGCACATGCTTGGTGGGATTTTGAAGGTGCTTGTGGCAAGTTCATAGCTCCTTTAGCAAAGAGGATATTGGCCCAACCGGTGTCATCATCTTCATGTGAACGGAATTGGAGTAGCTATTCTTTTGTTCACAACAAATCGCGAAATAGATTGAAGCCAAAGAGAGTAGCGGATTTGGTGTATGTGTATACTAATTCCAAAGTCCTAAACGCATCGAAAGAAAAAGATGAAAAGAAATGGTACGACGATAACATGGAGACAGTAGAGTCGGAGGATTCAGATAGGCCAATGATCGAAGATGATAATGAGGATGATGATGAGGATTTGGAAAGGGCCTTTAAAGTAGTAAATGGCGAGGATGACTTGTGTTGTGCAGCACTGTCAAAAGATGAAGATGCTATGGAAGACATTCCCGATTTGGTGGATGATACGTATCATAATCGTAATGACCGCTATGCTAATGTTGAAGGCAATGCGAACGATTTGTATGATTTTTTAGAAGATGAGGATGAAGTAGGGGTAGAGGAGAATCTACCTTCAATAGCAACATATTGCGACGGAACTACATACATGAGTAGCGAAACTATTCTATCGAAAAAGGGAGTTGTTATTGTTGAGAAGGTGGAAATGAATGGGGATGCTTTTGGCAATGCCAGAACAGATGAAGACGTTCAAATTTCGAAATCTCGATCTGTAGCACTAGATATGGTGGAAGAAAATGTCGAAGAAAATGATAGAAAAAGACACAAGGTTAGTGAGTTGGACGTCCCAAAAGATATGGGCCAAAACAGTGGCGACAAGGGTGAATCAAATATTGAGGTACAAAAGAAGAGTGCTTCAACCAAGATGGCGTTCGCAAAATCAGGTATTGTGGACAATGATAAAGGAAAGGAGCCAATGAAGTCAATTTCTGAGGTACAGAGATCTAGTGGTCTTCCACCAATAGCGTTGAAGCCAGCTATCACAAGATTAGAGGGTTTTCAAAGCTTTGAGTATGGAAAACGTCTAATGAACATTTCGAAAGAAATTTCTACAGGCGGTAATGTACAAAAAGTAGTGCCATCACATACATGCCTCACTGATATGGATAGTGATCAGCCACTGTTGGTAATGTTGCGTGCTCGTTGTTTAGAAAAACGAATGGTAGGAGAACCTATCAAAGCAACAACCAGCACTCCGCCACTTCAAAAGAAAGTCAAAGTAGAGATAACCATTCACGGACAGGCTGACTCCAAATCAAAAGCGGTGGTTCGAGAATCCAGTAAGGGGGAAATTAAAAAAGATATGCAACCTTTTGCTATCTCTCCGGTGAAGAAAAAGACCCCTCTTGATGAGGATGTCAATGCTTCCTTCAATAGAAGGAAAAGAAAAGTTCCTATTCAAAAAGCCCGTCATGGTTCTATGAAAGTAAATAAGAAGAAATTAAATTCGAAGGAAGGGAGTAAACCTACTTTAAAGAAAGGCTTGAAGAAGACCACGATACTTGATTCAGATGATACGGAAGATGATTCGGACAATGAAGATTTTGAACGGAGAGCTAATGGAGAGAGTAATGGAGTTGAGGTGAAAGGAGATGAAGATTGGTGTCCATAGGAATTGAGGAACTAGAAGCTTAAATATTTTTTTGCTTAGTTGCTCATGATATATTGAGCACATATTGAGAATGTATTGTTCAATCATTTCATTATAAAAATTGTTTGTTTATTGATGATATACATCTCGTTCGTGTATTAGAATTTTAAATTTGATTTTGTTTCAAAATGAAACTGAAATTTCATAGAAAAATTAAAAATGCACAATATGTTTTATCTTTTGAATGAAGCAACATACACTACTACATTACATGACAATTGAAATATATGAAAAACAAAAATCTAAGTTCAAATGACATGCTACAATTGGTAAAAACATTGATAAATAAACATTGAACCCCAGTACTAAACGGCCTAATCCTTTAACCCCCCGTCCGCCCTCCACCGTCCGCCGCGCCCATCTGCCTTTCACCGTCTGCCCCGCCTGTTCGCCGCGATTGCGCCGTCCGCCTGTAGACGGCGCTAGGGACGCTGCGTCCGCTAGAGTCCGTGCGTCCGGATGATGGACGTGAATTCGGGGTGGACGTTTGGATTTGTCAACCCTGATGGCAGAATGTAAGTATTTCAAGTTCTCCCTTCGTGTTTCAATAGAAGTCAATCATGTCCTATACTTTTATATTTCTGATTCCCTTTTTCCGTTTTGGCCCATTCCTTTTTTTTCTTTGTGAACATTGTAGACATATATTTGGAACCATAAAGAAACAACTCAAAATCTAATTCCACATTCTAGACCATATCATAGTGGTCTTATAATTTTATTTGAAAGCAAGTGAAATCAAGGTTGACAAGGCATCCTAACGCAGCTACCAGCGTCCGGACGTCTGGCGTTTGCGTCCGCGACCCCCCCGGACGTCCTGTGACATTCGGAAAATTTCGTTTTTACCCTTGGGTAATTTCCCATCCACAACCCTATCCGCACCGCCATCCATGGTTTCTGCAGCCCGTCCGCCATCCCGCCCGCGACCCCGTCCACGGATTCTAGAGCCTGTCCACCAATCCGTGGGCCTATCCGCGGTCTCTGGAGCCCATCCGCCAACCCATCCAACCGCTTAAGACTCCCCGAATTTAGTCTCTATTTTTATTTTTTTATTCTAAGAGAATTTCTAATGCGATTTTGTTTTTGAAATTTGGTACAATTCATGCTCATTTCTAAGAGTCCTTAGCAATGAACAAAAAGAACATTGCACTTTACAAATTTGTAAAGAGAAAAGTCATTTATTTTCGTAATTCATTTTCAAGTGCTACAATAGAATTTCAAAGGATTTTTTTAATAAATATACAAAGAACCAATACTCAAAATAAAAAATTAATTATGGGTTCGGGTTTAGGAAAATATTGGACACACATACATTTTGTAACCCATTCATTTAGAGCTTAATTTCCTATTTTCCTTTGTTCATTTTATGAAAACAATGCAATGAAAAAAAATTGAGGGTCTAAATTGGAAACCCAAAGGCTTTTAAAAATCCAA
This sequence comes from Straminergon stramineum, assembly GCA_963920665.1. Classification (NCBI taxonomy): domain Eukaryota; kingdom Viridiplantae; phylum Streptophyta; class Bryopsida; order Hypnales; family Calliergonaceae; genus Straminergon; species Straminergon stramineum. The sequence continues at coordinate 5,412,018 of OY987268.1, forward strand.
GTACCATAAAAGTACTAAAGTCCTCAACCTTTTTGAAAAAACACTAAAATTGAATGACTCTCTTTGTTTTTCGATTTCACTTCATGAATCACGTTAGAATTTTGTTTGAATTGAGAAAATCCTTTGCTATTGGAAAATTCTCTTAAAAAAACAACATATAACAATTTAATCTCAAAATTACATGCCAACAAAAATACGGACATACAGTCACATGCTTCATGTTTGCTTCCAATGATTTCATGTGAATGAGATACAACTTCCTTTTTCAAACAAATCATTTATATAAATTACTTTAAAATCCTTCATTGTAAATTTGTGATGAATTTACTAATTATGTCTCTTCATAGTTCATTCATTATAAGTATACACACTAAAACAATAAAACCACAATTGCTTTAACCCCTAAATGCCCAAGGCTTGTTTGGAGCTCCTTGAAATTTGATCTAAATTGAACAAAAAGTCAACATTTTCATAAGTTGTACCAATTTCTTTAGAATCGTAACCGTACAAATTCAAACTAGACATGTTAGAGATCACATAGGAAAAGAAAACATAATAGTATCACTTACAGATTGAAAGATTATAATGTTTGATCATGAGGGTGTAAAAATTGTTAAGATTTTTCAATTCACTTTTTGCATGTCAACTCTAAAAAGTTGGTCACTAAAAAAATATGAGGTTATAAAGCCCAGCATGCACAACCCCAATCAATTTACGATTTTTCAAAATCTATTCTACAATGTTTTTAAATGAATTTCTAAAGTGATTTTGCCTCCAAGATCTAGTGTATTTGAGGCTCATTTCAAGAGCCCTCAACACTACGAGAAGTCAAGATTGCAATGGGCATCCTTGCACTAAATCTTCTATAGAAAAATCATAATCCTTTATTTTTCAGATCGGCTTTTTCATCCTAAAACTAGACTTCAAAAAGAATTCTCCCAAAATACAAACTACTAATAATAGAAATTTGGTTGGGTTTTACTTAACTTCAAAGTTTTCGAAACACCAGAATCTGGTGCCTTGGGCATTTAGGGGTTAACGGGTTGTCATGATAATTCAAATATCAATGAAATTGATGGAACACAATTTCTAAGAAGGTCCAAGTAATTCCATATCATAAATGAAATGGTCGTCTTCCAAGACTTATTCCAAATGAAATTGAACGGGCTCAGAAACTTCTGCACCCACACGTCATACATCATGCAATTTGTCATACAAGCTTGTCAACTAAATAGCCATCTACATTCAAGAAGAAATATTGCACTTTGCACTCAAACAAGAGATATTCTTGATTTGTCAAAAATTGATATTCATTCAAAAACAATTCAAATACATGGAAAAATTCAAAATGTATGTCCAATTTCACATATATTGACATACTCTAGGGGTGCATATATACTAAGCAATCTACATGCATAAATCCGAAGTTCTACATTTATCAAATATTTATAAAACTCTATATAGTACACTCTTGCACTATATTACTAATATGAATGTTGGAAGTGTTCATCCGGCATAGGCCAATTGAATTGGCTAATGAACCGATTGATGATGTCGGCCAAACCACCCCAATAACCATCACCTCTTTGACAAAGCCGGTCCAAGTATTGGTGAAACACAATTCCCAATTGGTGGTGGCTAAACATGGCCATTGCATTTGTTTCCCGTTGCAATTTGTTGTAGTTCTTTGACATGCATTGTTTATTGATCCTTTGAGCTATTTTACCAATCGCATATTCCTCCGATGCACGTGATAAATGTGGAATGATTTCCACATTTGCATCTCTTCTATGCAAATATACAATGCTTGGATCCACCCACCACCTCCTTGTTAGAGCTTTGTTCATTTCACTTGCAGATGTGAACGTATACAAGGATTTCATTGGTTTGGTAGCTATAGTAGTCATGCCCCAAACGCAAATGCCAATGTAGACACATGATTCATCATCAGGAAAATGAAACATGATGTTGTTTGGAGAAATATCATTGTGTAGATGTCCAGACACATGTACCGCATTCATGATATGCACCAATGCCCAAGCAAGCTCGGTGGGCTTCTTCCAAAACCGAGCGAGATGAAAAGCTTTAGTCACATCTGACTCTGTTGGGTTCGAATACTGTAACTAAACATATATGTTGTCTAGATAATCGTTATCCAGGTTCAACATTTGCCAAAGTGTTCTGCCATTCCACCAATACGAATACCCTTCATTTGTTCTTGCATGAAGTGCAACAAACCGTATGACTCTTGAATGTGGAATCCTCACTGTCATTGATTCATTTTGATGTTCCAACTTTGCAAGTTGAGGCTGCGTACCGTGGTGGTTGGATATCTTTGCTGCGAACTCCCAAGATGGAGCTATCTCTGGACATCCTTCAATTCTCACCCTCCAAATTGTTGCATATCCTCCCCTCATGATTAAGCCATCTTGGGGAATCACCCGTGCGGTGTCCGAAAGCGCTATAAGATGACGTCTATCCATATCCAATTCAGCAAGACCCTCAACACTAGTCCACCAATCCATTGACCCTCGTCTATTACGCCTCTTCGCATATGGGGCGCAATGCCCAATAAACAATTGAGCTTTGAGAATGACGTGCTCAAAGGCTTCATCATTTGCATGGTGTTGTTTGCCGTATTTTGCGAGAACCACATCAGCGTTCCACAATGCATCATGCACCTTGTTCTCCAAACATTTGTTGAAACCCCTCTTCTCCGTCTCATGTTGCCACTGCGGAATGTAGAAGGCATCCAACATTCTCTGCATCATGTTTGCCTTGAATTTGGATGGACACTCTTCTCTATATCTTACATATTTTGTGTCAAGAGACACAGTGGTTTCCAATTAATAGAGTTTTGCAATGCATTTGGTCATGAATGCTTTGCACGCATTGGATGGAATTTCCTTACTTTCCACCTCTTGTACCACTTGTTTTCCCTTCGCCACCTTCTTCGATCTTGGCATCGTGATAAATTTTTAATACCCGAAATTTGTAACTAAAACTTCGAAGTTCGCTACAAAAAATGGCAATAATGGGGCCCCCAAATAAGACTTCCGCCTTCCCGAGGAGAGGAACCAATGGAGGACGAACCACGAAGCTCTCCACTCCACACTTGCAAAACGCAAGGGGCAAGGCAAAAGTGATTGTGGACGGGCCTTCCGCCCCTCTTATACGGGGTGGACGGCTTGTCCCCGTTCGCCTCCTCGTGGCCATCTAATCGTGCGGACGGCCTTCCATCCGCCTCGTCTGCGACCACCTCCTCGTGGCCGTCCGCCCCGTCACAGCCGTCCGATCATGCGGACGGCATTTCGTCCGCCTTGTCACAGCCATCCGATGGTTTGGGCGCATTTTGACCGCCTTGAGATGGCCGTCCGCCTTGTCTTGGCCATCCGATTCTGTGGACGGTCTTTCGTTCGACCGTGCGAATGGTCATCCATCTGCCTCGAGCTGGCCGTCCGATTAGCAAGACGATTGGGTGATCGGTGTCTGCTAGATCCGACAGCTGGCTTGTCGCAGACGCCGCCAACTTGTCCGATCGGACGGACGGCAGACCATCCCCACGATCAAAGATTTTCATTTCTCTTGAACATCTCTAAGCCAAATATATGTATCATATTCAACATTTCAGTTTCAAACGAAAGTAAGAATCAAGTAAATCATCTATCATAGAAATGAAAAAAATTTATAGAGGGATAGCCGGTGAGGTTTGCTTGTTGAAATATTCTCACTATTGAGATTCTCATGTTTACATCATTTTATCTTAAAATTAATAATGTTCTAGTTTCGATCTTGAATATACTCAACTTATCAATTCTCTTATGAATAAAAACTAAACATCTTTTGGTGGAATTTTTCTTCCTACGTTCTCATACTCTCATCTAAATTCTTCAAGTCTTCAACATACAAAGTTATAAAATCGTACTCACAAGTGGAAATATTTATTGTTTCAATAATTAGAAGCCAAAAATCTCGTCAAGTAAATAGCAAAATCATTTGTTTTAGTCACCTTGAATGCAAATATCTTACAATCTATGTGCGTTCAATTTTTGAAATTACTTCTACACATTCATAAATTGCTATAGTACAAAATCGTACAATCCGACATGCTAAAAACATTGTTCCTACATTTTCTAGTTCTTTGTAATTGAAATGGCAATTCTAAATCACTAAATGGTCTTGGATGGAAAAAAGCCTTCGGACTTCTAGGGTTTACAATTCAATTTCTAATAGCAAATGGAACTAAAATGGTGGTACTTGCTATTCTACAAACCTCTATTGTATATTTGGAACATCCTTTGCATTTGCAATTCACCTATTCACATTGAATGATTGGAATGAAAATATTGTAGAAAGTGGTCCAATACATTTTCCATTTTCACAAATACCCATTAACCCATAGTCATGCATCAATGGTATTAAATCCTATAAATTACGTGACATAAATATCGCTTTATTAAAATATAAAAATACAATGTATTTCTATCAAAATCACAAAAAAGGTGATTACAACTCGTCGAAAGCATTGTGCTATATTTGCTGCACTCTACGATCTATGTACAATACAATGAGTGAACCATACAGTAAAACAAACATAAGATGACTAGAATACCATACTCTACTTAACTACTTTATTCGGAATCGAAATCCGAATCGGAATCCTTGTTGTCATTTGGGCTTGAAGGATGTACCCCAATATATAGTCCACCTCCATAGTTGTAACCATATCCACTTGATGCACCTCCTTGTCCATATTCATTTCTATAAGAAGGACCTCCAAAGGTTGGAGGAGGAATTGGAGCACTCTCCCAGGACCCTGTTTCACTTGATCTGCCATAATAAGGGCCTCCTTGATGCCCATATGAACCATGTGTAGTCGATCCAAAGTAGTATTGAGAGCCTCCTTGGCTAGAACCACCATACTGACCATAGTGTGTCGGTCCATGGCTTCCTCCTATACTTTGAAAGCCAACTTTGGGGGCGTTACCATAATCTGAACCACTTGTCCCATCTCGTGATCCACTTGCATTATAGTCACGGTAGTAGGACCCATCATGTTGCCGACCCCGGTCTTCCACTCTTCGGCGCATGACCTCCTGCATTTGTTGTTGGTACTCAATGTCTTCCCGATCTTCTTGACGTTCGTGTCTCTCACCAAATGTCACGAGTGCTGCATCATCATCATCTTCATGTGACCAATCATCTTCAGCATCCTTCAAGATGACCGAAGGAAGTCCTCCATAGCCTCGATTGGACCACTCCGGCATGCAATCGCTTGGTCCAATCCAGTTAGTAGGAATTATGGCTTCCTCGCGAGTTAAATTCTTGACATTGCGCCCTGCAATCGTGTGCCAATCTACTTCTTTATGGAGTACTATCTCTGCCCAAATCATAGCCATGTTTGAATAGTTCATGACGTTTGGCTTGGAGCTTGGTAAACTTGATGCAAATGTTATCTCCTTGTAGCGGCGAATAAAGTGTTCGCTCTTACATGTGGACATTTGTCCTTCCCAATGATGAACTTGCACCTCTGCACGATCACTTGACCATAGTTTGGAGAGGTGCGTCATTTTTATGTACTTCTTGCATGTTGTGCAGTCCCATACTTTCTTGGGCTCCTTTTCCCATCCCTTCTTCGCAACGCAAGTTACGTCTGCCCACTCTTTCCAATCCATCTCTTGTGATTTCCCCTTCTTACTTCCTCCACCACTTCCGTGCGACATGATAACCTCCAAACCTCAATTAATAATGAACCAAAAGGATTACAAAGTTTAAATGCAATTTCCGCCCGCTTTGGCTAAATGTATCAAATGAAAAAAAAGAATTTGGATTAAAACAAATTGCACCTACTGTTACTGACAACCAAATCAACCGTAAACTTGAACACTTTGAGTTTTTGACAACCCAATCAACTCAAACACGGTTCAAGTAATTAAGAACACTAAATGAAGTCCATAAAATTAAAGACTTATAAGTTGGGTCAGCCCCCTAATCACTCAAACCAATATGTGATATAAAAAAGTTAATACGAACACAATCGTTCACACACCAAGTTGGAAGGGGTGTGCAGATTCCTGAAGGCACTGGATCACCCACTCCGGAAGGGAAACGATTGTGAAGAAAGGAGCCAACCGCATTGGCATTTATGCGGTCAACGTTTTAGGGTATGCGGACATTGCCGTCCACATTGAACGGCACGCAGGCGGATAGGCAGATCAGGTAGTCTGAAATTGCCGTCCACTGGATCGCACGATCACCGACAAGCAGCGGACGGAGTAGCACGGACACGGACGAGAAATGCGGATGGATTTTGGACAGGCGAACGGACAATGCGGACAAGGACTGTGGACGTGCGGACGGGGACTGCGGATGCGCGGATGGGTGGACGGAGAGGAGCGTGGGAGGGAGAGGTGAGAGGTAGGCGGGCAGGAGGGAGGGAGGTGTTTTTGAGTTTGGGAGTTGGTGTTTGGTTTATGGCGGACGGGCGGGAGAGGTGTTTTGAACTTTGTGGAGATGGGTGGACGGACGGGGCAATAGGCAGAGATGCATTACATGGTGAATTAAGAAAAGTAGAGAAATTATTTTTAATATGTTATGTCATGAGGTCTTAAATTGATACAACTATCAAAAGTGACATCCCAAAGTCTCTTGTTTGGAAAATCATTTGATTTGTAAATAAAGAATTCAAATTAGTGTGTAAAGAAATTTTGTTTTACATTGGTGCTTTTGTACAAGTTTGTGATGTCAACAATACTTTTTGACTAATAGCAAAAGAAATTCGATGTTAAGATTGTAACAAAAGCCTTCAAGGTTCAATTTATTATTCTTTTTCATGCCTTTCAAGGAATATAATTAATCTCTAAAGTCCCAAAGGCCCTATACTCTTATACGGGACTCTTATGATATGTGATCTCAATTAAATGATTTATTTCTAAATTTTTGGTTCAAGATTCTTCAGTCTTCACTTAAGAGTTAAATTTTTCAACACAAGATATTCTAAAATGAAATTCATTAGTGCCAAAAATCTAAAGTGAAGAAAATGAGAAGCCCAACAATCTAATATGGCAAGATGGAAGAAAAAAAACTGGGGGCTTACTTTAAATGCAAATACCATACAATGTATGTACTCAAAGTTTTCAAGATGACAAGATTACTCACGCACATTTTTATACTAGTCTAGTATAAATTCCTATGGTTAAATATGCCCAAAAATCAATTTTTAAGATTTTTGTCTCTTTGCATTTGAAATGGTAGTTTTGAGTGATATTTGATGGGAAAAAAAGCATGAAGGCTTTAGGGGTTCAAGATTTTACAAAATCCTAGGCCTACATAACTACATAAGCAATTCAATCAATAATGTAAATTTATAATTTAAAAGATATGATATTATGAACCTCTCTATATTATTATTCGCAAAAAAGTTTTGAGATGAAACACACTTGTAATCATTGAAGTATGACCATTTCTAATTTCTTGTAATTGAAGACTCATCATATTTGAAGGTCAATCACATTGTACATTACCTAAGCTCTAATATTTTGGGGTTGTGATAAATTTATGATTGGTTTACAATTTAGGATGCACACAAGTATACATAGGTATAAGTGTCAAAGTGTGTATGATATGAATTTTCAATTCATTTTGTTGTATAAATGCTTACTTTAATCTTGTCCACAACATTTCACATTACATTAAAATTCTTGAATCATTTTAGCACCATCCTATACATTTGATAAATGTTATAATAGAATAATGAGAAAATATAATTTCTTTTAGTATATTCATATTGGTATTCTAAACTACGAATACATTCAATAGCAAAAATTGAAGACACACTCCAAGTTATAATTGAATGATCCACATTTATTTAATGACTCATAATAAAGTGATATTTCAGGTGCTAAATCTTAAGAAAAATTGAAATCTACATGAGTAACACACTAACACGAGTACATGACAATTGACAAACTAAGTAAGGTCTACATCTACATTATATTGTCATGGTTGCATTCCAAACTACAAAGGAATCATAGCCTCATAGGTAAAACATATTCCACACATCGCATCAATAATGTTGAAAATTCATGCAATGCTATAAATTTAGTATGTACAATTGAGGGGTGTATAATTCTAATTTTTTTTGGAGGGTTAGGGTTTAAGATTTAGGGTATAGGGTTTGGAGAGCATGTTTAAATGTGGGAAGGAATATCTGGAATTACCTTTTCTTATATTAATACTACATTGGATACTTCTAGCGTTGAAGAGGTTTTTTTGGTACATGAATCTATCTTTCTCAGAATTCAATGCTTTAGGACTACCGACGGACTGAGGTCAGGTGGGCTCCATAGCGAGGTGAACAGTCTTGCGTGTGGTCGGTTGGCGACGGTGAATGGCTTGAGTGGACGATCAGGTCCGCCATTTATGCGGACGGCCAAGTGCGGGGTCAGTCGGGGATGGTGGATGGCCTCAGCGGACGGGATGGTCTGGGAGCGGTCCGCAGTCGGGATTGGCGGAGGGGAGGTCCGGTCACGGTTAGGAGTAGACGGACAGCTACCCGACCGCCACCGAAGCGGTCCGCAGCGGCGGACCACAGGTCCGGGTCTACTTTGGGACGGACGTTTTTTAGGTTTGGTGGCGGACGGATATATGGAGGGATGGCCTCCTCATTTGCTCACTTCTACTCTCCTTCGGCGCTAGGTTGGATGTGCTACTACTGCTTTAAGTGTCAGTTGCTCCTACACAGTGGAGAGTGGGGGTACTTGAGCTTTTGTTACTATTGCTGATTTACGCTGTTACTTATTTACACACATCTCACGGTACTCACGTGTCGTGGTACTATTTTTCGAAGGGCTCAAAAATTCAAATCATCTATCATGGCAGATCAAGGTGTTCCTACCAACGATGGGAGGACTTCAGGAGGTGAAAAAAAGAAGGGGACTAAAGCGAAGGGGGCCCCTCATGGGCTTCACTATGAGATTTTAGATGATCCAAACATCAAAGCGGAGAGCGGTTGGGAGGACGAGGAAGGGGAATATTGGACCTTCAAAACATGCAAGAAGTATGTTAAAATGTACCACATTGACAAGTTGTGGCCTCGGGATTACCACGTGGTGCATACACATGGTTTTTGTTGTAAGCCACGTAATTGCAACAATAAGCATTTTGTGCATCGATCGGAGGAGGTGTGGCGGACGCTATGTGGGGACAAGCCAAGGAGTAAGGGATGCATAAATTATAGTGTGGCGTCCATGGTGTATGTAGAACTCATTTTAAACCGCAAGGTAGATTAGAGCGCTTATCCATCCAAGGTGGATTCTCCACTTTTACTACAACCCAATCAAAAAGACATTTCCGATCTGTACGATTCTTAGACAGAACCAAGTGAACCAAGAAAGACCCCAAAAGTATTAAAAAATACTACAACACGTACAACAAAGGTCTCCGAGGTTTTAGGTGATGCAGTACAATTAAGGCCTACAGAAGTGGCACAACCTTGCACGGAAGTGAGCAATGTCTCCTCGAGAGGTGTAGACGAAGAGGTTTTTGCAACTCCTCCAACGTGCTTCACATCCACACCGAATGTGATAACATTTGGTGCACAAAGCATGGCTCCAAGCAAGGAAACTACAACAAATGAAACAACTTTGGGCTGTCTAGACATGGCTTCAAACAAGGAAACATTGGTAGAAGAACATGGGTCACCTTTTTCGCCAGATGGAGAGGTCAATGAGGAACAACTTGCAAGGACCAATGCTAGAATTCAGGGTTATATAGATAGTAAACCTCTTGAGAGCTTGGTGGAATATGCAATTCCGATTTCTTAGCTACCAACGATGCCAAGGCGAAGCCAAACATTGAGCCCAATTCGAATGTTGAGTCCACATCAAAAAGTAAGCTCGAGTCGAAGGTTGAGCCCAAGACAAATATTAAGCGCAAGACTTGTCGGGCATCCACATTTGGCAACTTTAAGCTCGGTGCAATTGGAGATTCTTTGTTCCATACCCACCGCCAATCAATTAGGAAAGCTATTAGAATATTGTAGTCATTGGCGAATACTAGCAGAACAACATCTTCATTCTAATCCCGAAAATGAGGCAGGCAACTCTAGTCAACCCGCAGGAGAAGGTGGCTGGGGTACTATTTCGCAAACCGCATACGGATTGAGAACTTCAGCTCAAATGGTAGCTGAAATTACTCCTTGGATTAGGGACGTGGCAGAGGAATTTTCCAGAATGGCACTTGAATTGTTGACTGGTGCCTTGGCTTTTTGCAATTTCATTGAGAAAGTGACACCAATTTTTGAAGGTGGCGTGATGAACTTAAAAAGTTTGATGGCCTTAGAGGAAAACATTCATCAGCTGAAGATGAAGTGTGAGGAATTGGAAATGAAGTTGCAGCTGTCGCAAAAAAACATGGAGCAAGAACGTTGTAACAAGATCGTTCAAAGAAATTGCATCAAAGAATTGGAGCTCGAAGTACAAGAGTTGAAGAGGGGTAGGCCTACCATGGACTCTGTGATCATTCCATTTGTGCAAGAAAGTCAAGAGAGCGATGAACTCTCTCTTCCTTTTGAGAAGGCAAAAGCGGTAGAGGCGTCCATCATCTTGAATGTGGATGTTGTTGGGAATGACAAGAAATGTGAAGAGGGAGTACAGACCATCATTCCTAATGTTCCCCTTACATTGCAGGATGCTTCGACGCAAATGAAAGGTAGTGAGGTGGAAGAGCTACAGGTGAAATTAGATGAAGCAATTCAAGAGAAAATCCTTGTTGAGTTGGAGTTGGACCAATTTTAAAGAATCATGGGCATGGAGGAATGCATGCCGAAGAGCAAATTAGAGTCTCGATGGTTGGCATGGGTACAGAAACTCCAAGACAAACCCTCTGTAGTATCTCGAGCAATGAAAGGGCTTATGAAATTAGCAATGAAGTTGGACGAAGAATGCAATGCCGTGGAGAACTCTTTGGCTCGGTTCAAGAAGGTGTATTATGAACATCTAAGGGGTTCCACCAAAATTACATGTTGGGAGGATATGGATGACATGTTTGAGCGATTGAACCACGCAAAGAAGGACAATGTTGCACACATCAATTGGGCCTTGGAAGTAGAGGAAGGGTGGGTCCTTTACAACACGCTTTCAACACACATCAAGGAGAAAGAGAAGATAGTAGTGCATGCTTGCGATCCAGCCCCAGGAATCTTGAAGAGTCATTGTAGCCTTTGCCAAGGTCCTTTTGGCCCTGAAGGAGCCCTAACCATGGGCCAATGTCGCCACACTTTTCACGTGACATGCATCGTAAAAGCATCACTCATTCGTTCGGTTTGTACTCAGTGTCGTTCTCCTCTGAGCCCTCGGTTCTATGAAATGCTTGGGATCTTGGAAGATATGCCCCCCGGCCACGAATACAACCGATGGACCCTTCCTCTTGATCAAGGGCCATACGAGTTCCAGAATTTCTTGCATTGGGGGCAACCTCTCACATAGGATTCAATTGAATGCCAATATGGATTGTATGAGGAGTCTGGAGAGCCAGTGGATCCTTTCATGTGGATGACCCTGAATAGAGAGATGGAGTTGCGGGCCAGGGATATTGAAGATGGCGAGGCTTGTGAATTGTTTTGTCGCAATATGGGGGGCCATTGGAGTGTGCAACACAATAAGTTTTTTCGCTTTCCCGACAAAGAAGTGAAGAAAGGGCCAAACAACACTTGGGTAGAGGTGGAGCATGCTCAAGAGTTCAATGAGCAATACGGGGCTTATAATCACACGTTGATTGATAGGGCCCTTTTCTTGTCAAAGTTGGAAGAAGCTGCCAAAGCTCGTGCTATTGTGGAAATAGATGGGGAAACAACTACAGGGCATTCATTTGTGGAGGTAGCTGGGGCATTTGACAAGAGGATAGGTGACATCATAGTTGAATGGAGGGGGTTTCTATTGGCCGATTTTCGACCAATAGGGTTACCCATCAAAGCTGATGATGAACAGGTCAATGTGTTCGTAGATCGAGTGGATGCTGCGTTGAGGGCCTTGAAGGTTGAAGAAGTAGATTTGTCTCCAAAGCGAACCTCAAAACGGAAGAGAGAAGATGACAATGACCATTCTCCGAAAACCAAACGACAGTTTTCAGCAGTTGACATGGAGGTTAGATCCGGAGGAGGTGTTGTCTACAGTCTTAGGTCAAATACTCGACGAATGAGTGCAAGACTTTTGGCTAAGGAGGGGCCATCTCACGATTTAGGAGAGAGTAGTGGTTCTTAAATATAAGAGAGGCTTTCCTTATTTTATTATGTTTAATAGTATAGAAGTATATCGAGTGTGGCTTGAATGTTATAAGGGTTGAGTACTACTAGTAATTCATTGTACTCATGATGAATTTTGATTTGTTTTGAAGTTCTAAATATATCAAAATATATATATATATATATATATATATATCTTTGAATGAATCATTTGTTTTTCTTTCTTTTAAATTCATACTATTATGACTTATGAAGGACACCTTTCTGTGAAGTATGTTATTTTCATGTTGATCTAGAAATTTTAAATTATAAGACCCTTTGACAAAACTATAATTTTTTGAAATCTCCTCATTCTATCCATAAATCCATATTATTTCCCACCTCTCTTGAAGCATTGAACGCAATCTATCCCGCCCGTTTGCCCGTCCGCCTGTCCGCACTAAACTAGTTGTTCGCCAGAGCTCCCGTCTGCCCTAAATCAGTCGTACGTTGTAGTATTGTAAATGTGTTCATTATGTGAAAATGCATAATTGTTTGTTAAATTGGAGGGTTTTTTTTTGTAGAGTTTCAAGAAACAAATGGGGTTATACTCCACTTGAACTCTTTTTTTTTACCTCTATTTGACAAACACTTAGTTCTTTGATTTCTATACTAGAAGATATTTTAATATGTTAGTTAGTAAGTTTGAAGTTGTAAAAACAAAAGGTAAAGCTTGTTTTACCTTTTTTCTTATTTTTATTTTTATCTTTAATGGATTAGAAATCCACGTAGATGATATGGATAGACTTATCAAGATTAAGAAGTGGCCCATGTGGGTATTATGGCCCATGTGGCATCTTAGTGGCCAAAATCCACTAACTTAAGTGGATGGTATGGAGGTTGAGGTGGCGGATGAGGTTGAGGATTATCTTCTTCCTCCTCGTTTTGCTTAGGGAAGCCGTCACTTTGGAAGGGGATAGCACTTTGTACATGGAGATTTTGGTAATGAATTTTTGAGAGCTTGTGAATCTTGTTTTTGTGTTTCCAAAAAGTTATCACTCATGAAGTTTGGAGTTAGTATGTGTAAGTTATGAGTTTGGGAGTGAAGTGTTGTGAAACTGCCTCAAACTTTCAAGAGAGTGAGCTTTGAAAGGGTATGAAATGTGGACAATACTTTGTATTTGAGTGAAACTTGAGGAGATTGTAGATGTTCATGTTAGCTTTTCAAAATGGGATTATTTTCTTGATTTGGAGGTAGTATGAGAAAGTTATGGGCTTGAGAGTGAAGTATAGGTGAGCTGCCTTTGAGTTGGGAAGGGTGAACTTTGACCGACCATAAAAGTCGGACAGTATCTTAGTTTTGAGTGAATTTTGGAGAGGTTGTAGAAATTGTTTTTATCTTTCCAGAGGCATATCACACTCTTAGTTTGTAATTGTATAGCAAACGTGGCACTCAATCAACTATCAGACACGTCTTTGAGGGGAGTTCATGAAGGATATGACTTTGTTTTTACAATTTTTTATCATACATGGGGTATATTGAGACTCCATGACATCTTTGGAGGGGTGTATGGAAGGGTGATAGTATTTTGGTTCATATGGCATCATGGGGGGGATTTATTGTTATGTTTGTGACTTTGGCCACGGGATCTTTCATTATTTGAACCACATCTAGTTGCAGCTAGAAGCCCCGCGTTTTCCCAAGGCAAGGCCTCTCTACTCGACAACGCCCGACCTCCCATCCGCCTGTCCATCCGTCTGCAATTTCCATTCGCCCGTCCGCCGCAGAATCAACCGACGTCGGATTGCATATTCTGTAGATTCAAAAATGGTCTCCAACGGTCAAGCCAGTTTGGGAGACTATAACTGTAGGAGAGAAGTCATTTGAGAGCACTCTTAAAAACTAAACGCTAAGATTTCCAAGGGCTAGGAGCTACAATTTTTGTATCCCTTGCTTGGTAATGTATAGTTCAGTGGACGGGAGGGCCTTGATTTTCAAGGCTTTGTGCACTCATTTTCTATTATATTTGGACATTGTTCATTCGGTTTTCACATTTTGAATTTTATTCCAATATATGGAATTAAAATTTGTGCCTTGCCACTATGAGCAAGGATTGGTCTGTTGGTATGGTACCCCATCAACCGGTAAGGTAAAGTGCAAGGCTTGCAACTTGGTGTTTGCCAAGAAGATAAGCCATATGTTGAGGCATTTAGGATATGAAGGTCCATCAGGTGTTCATGATATAGGAGTGAGTTTTTGTTCGCAATTGACGTCCGATGTTCGAATCCTATTTCTTTGATCTAATGGGGCATTCCCGTAGAGACCGATCATTGACAATGTAGATATTGGTAGCATGCGTATGGTCGGGAGCAATTTTTCAAATGAGAGGGATATGGCGCGTTCTACTCAAAAGGACTCATGTGCAGTACCACAAGAATTTGTTGGTATAGGATCCAAAGTAAACCGAACTACAAAAACATCCAGTGATCGTGATACTCCAAGGGCATCAGGCAGTAGACCTCAAAGACAGAGTAGTCTAGTGGATGGCTTTGATTCCGTAGCAAAACGCAATTTGAATGCACTGTGGGCCAATTTCTTCTATGCGGCAAACATACCATTTGCCGTAGCTCGAAATCTGGCATTTAAAGAAGTAGTGAAAAAAATAGCCAAGTACCGTGGGCCCTACTCTCCACCATCGTATCATGATTTACGCCATAAATTGCTTGACCAAGTGAAGATCGACATCAAGACAAAGCTTCATAGTCGGACCGAAGATAGCATTTGGAAGTTTGGAGCAACATTGTCTATTGATGGATGGAGCTCAGTTACCAATTGACCATTGATAAATGCCATGCTTGTATCTTCTGCGGGTGAACAATTTCTAGGATCGGTGGATACAAGTGGAATCGAAAAGAATGCTCCTTTTTTGGCCTCTGTTTTGGAAAATTTTATAGAACAAGTAGGCCCCACAAATGTTGTGCAAGTGACTGCAGACAACGCTCCTGTAAATCCGGCAGCATGGAATATGGTGTCGAATAAATATCTGTACATTTTCTTTCAAGGTTGTGTGGTGCACGCCTTGAATTTGTTGCTTCAAGATTGGGGGAAGCAAGAATGGTTGAAGGAGCTAGTGGAAAAGGCCCAAACTGTTGTGAAATTCTTCCGATTGCGGCATATGCCACTAGCTATATTTCAAAAGCACGAAACGAAGAATAGCTTATTGATGTCGGTGAAAACAAGATTTGCCTCCAATTTCTTCATGATTTCTCATTTGTTGAAGGTCAAGGTTGGATTGCAACAAAGTGTGGTGGATCCATAATGGGTAGAATATGTGCTTAAGTTACGGGACACGAAGAAGGCAAAATCTCGTACGGAGTCTTGGGAGGTGAAGAAGACAATTTTAGATGAGCATTTTTGGGCCCGTGCCACTAATTTTCAAGAATTGATGGCTCCTGTGGTGTTTGGTCTACATAATTTGGATGCGAAGACACCGTGCATGGGCAAGGTGTTGCACATTATGAGGAATTTAGAGAAGTATGTCTTCTCTTTACGAAAAGAGCCCTTTGGTTTGTCCTTGGACTTAGCCATTCCTATCGAAAAGTCGTTTAGTAAGCGATGGGAAATGGTAGAGACTGATCTACATTATGCATGAGCTCTTTTGAACCCTTACCTTCTTCATGATAAAGAACTAGCTCACGATCAAGATGCAATAGACACATGCAAGCGCGTTATCAAGAAAATATGTCAATTGGGAACTTATCTTGACGTAGTGAAGGAGTTTGTAGCATTTCGACACTGAGATCCTTTGTTCCACGACATGTGTCGTGAGCCATTATCGTAGAAGTCACCGTGTTAGTATTTAGGAGTGTATAACTATATAGAATTTTTCAAAATTTCTAATAGGCAAGAAGGATTAGAACCCTTTAAGCCTAAACAACTCATTTAGACTAAGAGGATACTCTAGGTAATCCATAATGGGATCTAGGACGGATCTGGATTCCGGAAACCTGGATAGCGACAGCCTACAAACTAGACTTCTGGTCTAGAAAATAGGGACCCGTTACGGGTAAACAGTCCGTGTCGCAGCACAGGATAAGTAAATTCCCTATTATGCTCACAAAAATCACTCTAGAGCATAACTAAGTGACTCTAAAGATCGAACCCACGAGATTCTATGAAGTATTTACTTTAATTAAACGAGTAAGCCTTATTAACCTCTAAACCTTTCCTTCCGGTCCTAGATCTAAAACCAGAAATAACCAACCACCAGATGATCCTGGACCGAATTACTTCCGTCCCGATCCTAGAACTACCCAGTTTCTCCAATTACCCTTATTCTAGGACTTTTACCACTTTCAGTCCTAGTACTCCTCTGAACCAATCAAGTCCAGATTACCAATGCGTATCCTCACTTCTATTCCGGTTTAATTTTGCCTCTGTTGGAACATTAGAGGGGTCGCTGTTTGGTTTTGTGAGTGGTAGGCCCACCACTTCTTCTGTAGATTATAGTGGCTGAAGGACCACTTTTCTATTTCTTCTTCTCCTAAGCTAACTTGGATCCAGTTTGATTCCTCATAACAACTCGAATAGTAATCCGTTTTGCAAGTCACACAGAAATCCCCCGTACAATCCGTTCTTACTACAATGACCTTGATGCCAAATCCTACCCGTGCAAAGCTAGGTGGTTACAAGTACACTTGTCCGTTCCAGCAGTTTACTAGCGCTATTCCGTTTACCAACTAAGGTGGTGAGACTTCTTAGAAGATTGGACACTCAACCGGATTTCCCATCCAGGAGTTCTAGCGCAACTAAGGATACCCTCCCTATCCATGGTTGTTCCGGTGGACAGTTTGACAACTCGACGAACACAACGTCCAACACGTCAAGTAGACCATCTTGTCCATCTAATAGAGTCAAACTTACCTTTGACTTTTCAAAAAAATTTCACCCTGTCCGTGATGCCACCTGGATGCCATGTGGCAGACATGTGTCTTCCACATAGCATCCTAAAGGGGTGCATGTGGGTGTGGGCGACCTCGGGTTTGGGCGACCACGGGTGTGGGCGACCACGAGTAGAGCGACTACGGGTTTAGGTTGGTGGGCACCCGCGGGTGTTGAGTACATGGCAAGCTGCGAAGCAAAGACACAAAGTAAGAATCCAAAGAGAAGTAACGCCCCACAATTACTTGCGGTTGCCCCAAAAGACCCGCAATCGCCCCCCAAAGGACCTGCACGCGCCCTGGTAACCGCAGTCGCCCCCCAAAAGACCCGCACGCGCCCTTGTACCCGAGGTCGCCCCTCCTAGGACCCGCACGCGCCCCTGGACCCGCAATCGCCTCCTCGAACCCAAATGCGCCCTACCAGACCCGTAGTCGCTCCCCGAGATCCGTGCGCGCTCCCTGGAGACCGCGGGTTCAACCGGTGGTCGCCCACCCGCACACACCCCATGACCAACTCTCACCCACGCTCGCCCCATCTATTTATCCACTCGCCCAAGACCTTTTGGGCACCTTTCATTGAGGCTTCTTGTCTTGTATCCTTTAGTGGCTACATGCGTGAACCTTGACTATTTACTATTTATTACATTCATCCACCCTTCTTACCTTACTAGTTGTGGACCACCTAAACTCCCAAACGAGTTTTTTGAGCCTTAGACACGACAATCATTGATGGCCACTGGAGTTAACAATGCCAGGGCATTGCCTATCTCCGCTACTGCACAGATCGCCGAGGCATTATGGAAGGCTGCCAAAGACAAACATCGCAAGCGTAGGGGCACTATTCATCGGAAGTGATTGCACGTGCTCAATAGTGAAGCCCACCTTGCTTTTAAGGGTTGGAATGAAGAACCAAAGCCTTGGACAATACAAACCTGCGAAGACTACATCGAGTGGTGCCACATTGGCAAGTTCTTTCCTTTATGGCATCATCATTATAATCGGCACACCAATAAGGCCAACTTGAAGTACTATGAGAATCCAGCATTCCTTCAAAGATGCATTGAATTGTGGCAAGTCCTCTACAAAACCGCCTTTGTAGATAGGAACGAGGTCCCCCTCTTCCTTGCTAGAGGAGCATATGCTGAGGTTGCTCTAAACAAAGAGGTTGATTGGAGCACAATCAAGGGAAGTACGTATGTCACTCGTCCAAAGAGTGGTTTCATTCCAAAAGGAGTTCTAGCCTTTCCTAAGGGGGGACTTGGTCCTATTCGAAGTGCATACAAAATCCAAACCCCTACCACTGAGGTTGACACTGAGGATTCTGAAGAAGATGATGACTCTGATGGTACGCACGTCCATAGGGTCATACAAATTGTGGAGCAATCAGTTTGCCCCAATGAGGTTCAAAATGAAATTGTAGAAGGACCTGCGACATCCATGGGACAACGACCAAGGCAACCATCTAGAGTACGGCGTTCAACAACACGAGTGGGACCCGCATCGATTCCAACTATAGTTCCTAACACAACGTTGCCAACACATCACACAAATGACGTCTTCGACTTCAGGCCCGATGAGGACACGGCTATGGAAGAAACTAACCGTGTTTCCATTTCTCCATCAACAATGGGCTCAAGCCACGACATTATGACTTTGGCAAAAGCTCTGGACCTCCTCAAGACCAAAGATGTTGAAATTTCTTCACTACAAAATGAAATGAGGAAATTGCGATGTGAGTGTGAACAAAAAAGTACACTCATCTCTCAACAAACTACAGAACTGCAACGCCTCTGTGAGAAAGAGCCTAACACTTTCACTTTGTCGGATATGGATGACGCCTTTGTTGAGCAGAACCTCCAAAATGTGGACAAGGTTGTGGGGGACCTTACCAACCATATCCTTCAGCATTCTCCTCTTGCCAAACGCACTAGACGCTCCCCCATCATTCCAAATACACTTCCTACTATTGTCACAAGATATACTACCAATGACACAATTGATCTCAATGGGACCCAAGACTCTCTTTCGTTTCTTGTGGTTCCATCAATTATTTAATTGGAGAAAGACCATGGACTTCAAGAAGAAAATAAGATGCTTTGAAGAAAGTTGGCTGAGTTGACTACCACATACTACCATTGGAAGATCACCTGCATTCTCTCCGTGGATAGATCCCAACAAGTTGCGAAGGAGCTAGAGAAAGTTTCTAGAAACTTTGATGCAAATGCTCCTAAACGTGAGAATGGACTGACGTCATAGGCATTGTTGGAGGACATGTTTCCCAATAACATGTGCATGGTGGAATTGCCACAAAAGGAGGTCATAGATTGGAGCAAAAATGGTTGGGACCACGAAAACCAAATGTCTAGCCACATAGAAGAGAAGAAACGAATGCTATTGTGGCCCAAGCTTGCACCTTTTGTTTTGGACCATACCAAATGCCCCATATGTCTTGAACAATTTGGCCCCGAAGGGGGTTGGGCACTAGGATCTTGTGCACATGTATACCACCCCCAATGTCTCATCACACAATGCTTGATTAGACGACGTTGTGTGATTTGTTCAGCACCATTCCATGATTGCCTGTATACCATGTTCAACTTGACGACCTACATGCCTCCTTCTTGGGAACACACACGTGATACTACGGTTGACACAACCTTGTGGGGCCGAGATGTGGTTTGGAGTTGGCGAGAAGGACAACATGATTAAGAAAAAGGACCTGCTAGCTCGCAATTGAATTGGGAAACAGACCCAGACGAAATTGCCAGAGTTGCACCAAGGCTCATGGGAAAGGGGCCACAAAACGAAGGGAGGAGGGCATTCTTCTTCCAATGCCTTGGTGGATATTGGGACAAGACCTCCTCAACCTTCAAGTGGGATCCTCATCCACAACAACACCGTTGGAATTTAGAAGGAGACAGGGTGGCTAATCAAGATGATAGTGCCTCCCTAGAAGACTTGACTAGTATGGCTTACTTAGACTCTATGTACGGACCATATTACCAAAGTCAAGCACTTGACTACTTGTTGGAAGCACATTCTCCGCAAACAACAAGGACCCTCCAAGCTCTACAGGACTCCAACGTGTTGCAATCAATTTTGAAGGCAAACGGACCAGCTTCACGAACTCGTGCAAAGCGAAAGCTAGGGGTTGGGGAAGCATCGACCTACGAAGAAGGTGAAGGAAGTGGCTCTCAAAACAACCCAAATGTAATTGACTAGACATTCATAGGAATCATGCAATTTAGCCTTACCTCCCATCATAATAAATGACAAGTAAGGGTTAGGTTTTAGTTACACTATGTTTCTAGTTGTTTTGGCAAGTACGATGGAGTGGTTTAGGGTTTGCTTCTTTCATTCCACTTCTACGACTTCCTAGCATACCTATGTACGGCAATTCCATATGGCATTGATTTTTATTTAATACTACCTTTTTTTCTTCTCTACCAAAGTACCAATTTCTGAAATCATATCGAGAATGATCTTTTTGAGTTCTTCCAAAAATAGTTTGTATGAATCAAATCAACAAAGCTCTTAAAGTTTAACTTTTCAAATTAATTTCACTTGCATTGAGAAAAAAACTAGGTCACTACTCACTAGAGTGGAGCATCATTGTCCAATTGGATATTTCCTTTCATATTCTTTAAAATCGTGAGGTTCTAATTATAGGAAGCTTTTCCTCTAAGCTTTCAAGATACTTGGACAAAGAAGGAATAAAAGGGGTTCAAATACAACATGCCCCTTTTCGTGGATGTTGACTTCTTGACTTCACATTACCATACCTTCAAATGGTTCGCCCTGTCCTTGGAGGTCAAAATTTTGATTCATAAAAAACATGAGTAGGCCAACTTATATATAAAACCTACCTAATTCCTCAATATCCATTGTAATTTTCTTCAAATTACACTAAAGCTAGAATTCTAAAAAATCCTATACACAAGGAGGAACAATGCAGCAAATCACCAGAGACAAATAAGCCCAATAAATTTCCTCGATTAATATGGTATTTGGGGCATAATCAGTCTTTTGTTCTCCACTATTCATATGAAAATCATTAATACAAGTTGAACTGTAGATTTCATGACGACATCTCACAAAATAGTGAAAATACTATGTCAACTTTTATAGTCAAGAATCAAGAACTTCCCATCAATCCCATGTTCCTATTCAATTGTAATTATGTGCAAGAATCCCATTCCATTCATCATACCATCACCTTCTCCCAAAACATGAGAGACATATTCATCCATATAGAAAAGTTGTAAGATCCCAAAATGGTGTGGCATTTTCTCCCTTCCATGCACACCACTAGTGTGCCCACACCAATTTAACTATTCTAGTACACACATTGCTGCAAGACACCATATACATTGTTTTATCTCAAAACATTGCATTTCTTTATAATACCAGGATAGGCAAAATACAAAATAATCATGGTGAAAGTATTTATACTCATTGTATTCCTAGGTATTTTATTTTGTGTTGAGGTAGTCCTTCAAAATGGGCTCCGGACCCATTTGTTGTAATTCTGCATCAGACTTCCCTATGCTAGCTCTATTCCATTTATACCAATCCGAAAAAAACAAACTTTCTGCCCTTAGAGCTTCCAACTCCGATACCATCAATGGTAATCTTTGCTCATGGAACTTCACCAACTTCTCAAGCGATGCTACTTCTCCAGCAACACTACCATATGTTGAGGAAAAAGCCAAAAGCTCTACTTTTGGAACGTGTTGGACAACGGCCTCATAATATTCTTTTTTCTTCTCCATTATTTGAAGTTCTAGGCTTTGCCTTTCATTCTGTGCTTGTTGACATTTGCGGACAAGGGTTTCGAGTTTTGATTCCCATATCAAATAATGGTCCATTTTATGCACCTTCCCACTCTTCATTTCCTTCAAATAAAAATCACGATTTCTTTTGAAGGAATGGAAGCTCTTGTCATTCTCTTCGATGACGTTCGTTATGGCCTTCAACCGTTGCTTCAACACCTCTACGAAAGTGGGATTCATTTCTTGCTACTTCAAAGTTTTCAATTGCTTGTTCTTTGCACGCAATGCTAATTTTGCACTTTCTATTTTGGCAAGCAGCATTGCCTCTTCATTTTTTGAATTGCTTCCTCCACCACTCTTGTCACCCTCTCGCAAAACGGGGTCCACTCTCCTAGCCACCCCATCATCCATACCTTCTTCATCCGTATCTTGTACTATGATGGGCTCTTGAGCTGATTGTCCACTTTGGTCGACTCCCACATCCACAGCCGGCCTAGATTCTTGTATGGCAACCTCCTCTTCATCGCTGTGGAAAGAATGTCCATCGTATTCATGGGTGTGTTGATCAGAGCTAGAAGTCTCTGACCAAACCACGCTTTCATCGTGAACAAATGACTTCCCATGCTTCACCTTGGATAACATCTTCTTTACATCCACAAGTTCATCTGGTGGTAAAATTTTTGCAGTCTTTGGAATGATCGCAATAGGGACCTCCTTCAATGTTGACCAATCCACTTCCTTCTTCAACACATATTCAGCATACACCATTCTCACCAGAAAGAAACATAAATTGTCGTTTCGGTAAGTTGAGTCCTCCAAGTACAAGTGCTTCTACACCCCACAATATCTAAGTATGAAGCCCTTGTCCATCGAGTATGCAAGATTTACTTTGTTTTGCTTGAGATGTTCTTTGTGCCGACACAAGGGAAATAATTTGTTGATGTGGCACCAATCCACGTATTTGCAAACGGTTTTGTAACTCCAAGGCTCAGGTTCATTTCTCCAACCTTTAAATGCCATAATCTTTGGATGGATCAAAATGGCCACACACTTCTTGTGAATTTTACCGCACCGTTTCCGACCCTTGTTGTGGATGAGCTTCATCTCTTGTCGTGTAAGGCGTTTGATTGTGGCAGGCGTCAATGGTGGGGGCTCATTCTCCATAGTGCTCAATCTATACGATCAATTCTACTCGAATACTATGCCAAATATACGAAGCCTAAAACCGCGGTTGTACAAACTTAAATCTATTACCTCGTGGTAATTCACATTTACAAATACATCAACATGAACATTTACAATCACAATCAAGTTTCAAACAATTTGGCGTGATTTACAATCAATGGATGAAAGTGACATGAGGAGAGATAGAATATCCTCCTCACAACACTCCCCTCCCCTCTCAAGCTTGCAATTAGCCACTTCTAGGTGGATAAAAGACAAGGCGCAAAAGGGAAAGATGGGAGACTACGGGTTTAGGGTCTGATTTTGTACCCACAGTCGCCTCAGGGCGAGCGCGGCTCTAGATGGGGCGCGTGCGGGTCCAACGGGGTGTGTGTGTGTGTGGGTCAAGAAGGTGACCGTGGATCCAGGACCACCGCCAGCGACCGCGGGTGATGGCGATTGCGGGTCTGGGGGCGACTGCGGGTATGGTGGTGCAACCACAGGTTTGGTGCAACCGTAGGTGAGGGGAACCCAAACTGGGAGCGCATGCGGGTCTGGGCGACCGCGGATCTAGCGCAACCGTGACTGGGGGCGCATGCGGGTCTGGGTCGACCATGGGTTCCAAACCCTCGACTGCGACGGCACATACCTTCATTGAATAGTGAAATTAGATTGCCTTAACAATTAGATTGACTTACCCCCAAATGAACCATGCAAAGAATTCATGTTCAAACCCAAATGCATGCAAGTAGGTGATATGTATGTACAATACTCAATATTTTGGGTCCAAACATGCACTTCACATTAAAAATAGTTTATACACTTGCATTACTTTTCCAAAATGAGATGCACAAAAGGTAGCCAACGTTACTATTCCCGGTAGAAAACTATTACATCAAATCCTATGAGAGGACAGAGTCCCGAAAGATGAATTCAGGTGGTTTTATGAATCATAGTTTACCCATGAGGAGGTCCACCACTTGCGCACATGTTGGTCTTTTGTTAACATCAGCATCAGCTAGTTCACGTAACTTCATGGCAAAGTACCTTGATGACTCATGATTTCTAAATAAGTCCTTGTTGTATTCAACCATGTGTTCTATGTTCATGCGTTGGGTCAACTTTCCAATGGAATAAGAGTCGGACTTCACCGAATATTTGTAGGTCGCTTTCATCACATCTAAACTCGTATCTGAACCCTCTAGCCCAAACAAATAGAACAACTCTGGAGCTGCCCACCAACGGCCCATCCTCTCAGCATCCAGTTTTTCATGTTTTTCATATCCAAAATGCGAGGGAGCTCCTTCTTGAATACGACTTGCAATTCCCCAATCACAAATCCCAATGTTGATCTCTTCGTCCGAGAAGGGGGGATAATGCAACAATATGTTCACAGGCAGGGTTGACGAAAGTGAGCGTCCCGGGCAAAATCGCGTCCAAAAATTAGACGTCTGGACCCTACGGACGCTGCGTCTCCGGGGGGTAAAAAACACCGTCCGCAAATTTACCCTGGGTAAATGTGGACGGGCGGACGGGCGGACGAGCGGATGGGCGGACGGACGGCTAGTGACTAGTTATTTAATACAAAGCTTCAACTCCTTCAAGTAAACTTTGATTCCTTGAATGCTTTTTACAATAACATATGGAGTTATGAACTATCCTTTGTAGTGTAATCAACCAAAGAAATTGTACACTATAATTGCAATTATGAATTATCAAGGGAAAGGATTAAAGAAAAAAATTCAAAATTCTCTTCACCTTGAAAATTACCAAATCTATGATTCTATGACAATCATGAAGTCAAAATTGTTGCATTCTATATGTATCTTGCAATGTATCATGCTTCATACAAAGAAAGAGGAACACAATCAATTTTGGGGGGAATTCTTCTTGGTTTTGCAATTCAAAAAAAAATAATCATATTTTCAACATCAATAAGCAAATTCCAACTGCAATGGAAGCTTCAAACAATCAATTGCCATTACATGCTCAATGTATCATAAGCACCTAAACACCTAAGCCTACATTCCTTGAATCTCTAAGGCTTGTAATCACTATCTCCTTTCACCTCAACCCCGCTACTCTCACATCTAGTTCCCCATCGGTCGTCTTCATCGCTAGATGTCTCTTCCATGTCGTTTGATGAAGATTGTACAATTTTCACTCCTTTTTGTACTTGGGTAGATGTCAATGATCTCATTGATCTACCGGTCTTCTTCTCCATTTTGGCTCTTAATATAGCCTTACCAATGCCTTCCTTAAGGCTAGGGATTGTTTTCATTTTCTTCTTTGACCCCACTTGATAGGTATCAAGTGGGGTTCGACCCATATTCGGTCTCTTCCTTAGAGAGGTAGCAAAGGGTTGCATCATTCTTTTTTTACGAGCTTTAATGGAGTCTTCACCCTGTGATATCTCTGCTTTTGGCGCTCCTTGAATAATTAACTGCATTGCATTAAAAGATTGCGATGTGTGGCCTAATGATTTCAAGGAATGGCATGGTGGATGGCCCTGATGTTGAATAAACATTGAAGCCAATGTCTCATCCTTATCATCATCATCCGTACATGATAAAATGGTTCGACTTGGATTGCCTTCGGAACTCATCTCTTTCATAGGAGACAAATGTCTTTTTCCAAGCCGTGATTTCCTTGAACCATCCAATGTCATGGCATTGTTTTTAAATAGTGCACGTGGAAGAGTTCTACATGGTGGTTCGGGAGAATCTTCCATGAGGTGCATTTTGCTAACACCATTGTTGACAAAAATTGGGCTGCCTCACTCCATCGAACGTGCTTCAACACTGTCTTGTACTTTGTGTGGTTTGGCATTTCCAATATTTGCTTCAACACATTTCTTGCTTGCCGATACCACTATTGACACAACAATTCCATTGGACATGTTCATTTCAACGTTCACCTCACATCCTCCTTTGTCTTCATGTTGGTCATTTTTTTCTACCGCCATTATTGGGGATGGAGCATCAAAAATGGGAATCACTTCATCCTTTTCAAGACTCCCATCATTCACAACTGTTGTCCTATTGGTCGCCCTTATCTCTACATATGTATCCTCCACGTTTGGTAGAAGATTTTTGCTACTCATGAATCCGATTCCATCCACAAATCTATCTATCGAAGGTACATCATCATCAAGCCCGCAATCATCCTCATCTGATCGAAACTCATACACGTCTCCATCCGTGACTCCGAAGTCTTCATTGTTTTGATTAGGAGTCTCAAACATTTCTTCGTCAGAATTGTGCATATCATAATTCAGAACATCTCTATCATCAGATACAGATTCATCATCCTCGTCTTCCGAGATAGGCCCTTCCGAATCTTCAAACTCCACATTGTCATGGTACCACTTCTTTTCATCCTTCTCCTTCAATGCGGCTATGACTTTGGAATTGGTGTAAACATACACCAAATCGGCTGCTCTCTGTGGCCTCAACTTGTTTCGGTATTTGTTGTGAACAAAAGAGTAGCTACTCCAATTTCGTTCACATGAAGATGATGACATTGGTTGGGCCAAAATCCTCTTTGCAATTGGAGCAATGAGCTTGCCACATGCACCTTCAAAATCCCACCAAGCATGTGCCAACAATTTCTGCTCAACCGGATCCAACATGTCGTGGAACGGAGGATCTCGATGTCGAAATGCTACAAAATCCTTCACTACGTCAGGATAAGTTCTTGGTTGACATATTTTCCTGATAACGCGCTTGCATGCATCTGTTGCATCTTGATCATCAGCTAGTTCTTTATCGTGAAGAAGGTAAGGGTTCAAAAGAGCTCCTGCATAATGTAGATCGGTCTCTACCATTTCCCGTCGCTTACCAAACACTTTTTCGATAGGAATGGCTAAGTCCAAGGACAAACCAAAGGGCTCTTGTCGTAAAGAGAAGACATGCTTCTCTAAATTCCTCATGATGTGCAACACCTTGCCCATGCATGGTGTTTTTGCATCCAAATCTCGTAGACCAAATACCACAGGAGCCATCAATTCTCAGAAATTAGTGGCACGGTGTCGCAGCACAGGATAAGTAAATTCCCTATTATGCTCACAAAAATCACTCTAGAGCATAACGAAGTGACTCTAAAGATCGAACTCACGAGATTCTGTGAAGTATTTACTTGATTTGGGCGAGTAAGCGCTCTCACCCTCTAAAACTTCCTTTCCGGTCCTAGATCTAAAACCGGAAACAACCAACCACCAAGAGGATTAGGACCGGATTACTTCCCACCCGATTCTTTGATTCTCCGGTTAATCCAATTCTCCCAATCCCCAGGACCTAAACCATTCCAGTCCTGGTATTGCTCCGAACCAATCCGCTCCGGTTGGTTCCTGTACCTCCTCAACTCTCTTCTGATTTAGTTTTGCCTCTGTTGGACCATCAGAGGGTTCGTCGCTTAGGTTTCTGAGTGGTAGGCCCACCACTCCTTCTACGGATTATAGTGGTTGAAGACCCACTGTTCTCTCCCTTCCTCTCCTAACTAACTCGAATCCGGTTTGATCCCTCACAACACTCCTAACAGCAATCCGGAATGCAGGTCACACAGAGATCCCCCGTACGATCCATTCTTACTACAATGACCTCAGTGTCAACTCCTACCCGTGTGAAGCTAGGTGGTTACAAGTGTACTTGTTCGTTCCAACAGTAACTAGGATCATTCCATTTACCAACTAAGGTGGTGAGACCTCTCAGAAGATCGGACACTCAACCGGACTACCCGTCCAGGAGTTCTAGCGCGACTAAGGATACCCTCCCTATCCACCTAGCCTCATCCACATTCAAGATGATGGATGCCTCCACCGCTTTTGCCTTCTCAAAAGGAAGAGAGAGTTCATCGCTCTCTTGACTTTCTTGCACAAATGGAATGATCACAGAGTCCATGGTAGGCCTACCCCTCTTCAACTCTTGTACTTCGAGCTCCAATTCTTCGATGCGCTTTCTTTGAACCACCTTGTTACAACGTTCCTGCTCCATGTTTTTCTACGACAACTGCAACTTCATTTCCAAGTCCTCACACTTCATCTTCAGCCGATGAATGTCTTCCTCTAAGGCCATCAAACTTTTTAAGTTCATCACGCCACCTTCAAGAATTGGTGCCACTTTCTTAGTGAAATTGCAAAAAGCCAAGGCACCAGTCAACAATTCAGGTGCCATTTTGGAAAATTCCTCTGCCATGTCCCTAACCCAAGGAGTAATTTCAGCTACCATTTGAGCTGAAGTTCTCAATCTATATGCGGTTTGCGAAATAGTACCCTAGCCCCCTTTTCCTGCGAGCTGACTAGAACTGCCTACCTCATTTTCGGGATTAGAATGAAGATGTTGTTCTGCTAGTACTCGCCAATGACTACAACATTATAACAGCTTTTCCAATTGATTGGCGGTAGGTATAGAACAAAGAATCTCCAATTGAGCCAAGCTTAAAGTTGCCAAATGTGGATGCCCTCCAATTCTTGCGCTTAATATTTGTCTTGGGCTCAACCTTCGACTTGGGCTTACGTTTTGATGCGGACTCAACATTTGAATTGGGCTCAATGTTTGGCTTCGCCTTGGCGTCATTGGCAGCTGAGAAATCGGAGTTGCATATTCCACCAAGCTCTCAAGAGCTTTACTATCTATGTAACCCTAAATTCTAGCATTGGTCCTTGCAAGTTGTTCCTCATTGACCTCTCCATTTGGCGAAAAAGGTGACCCACGTTCTTCTACCAATGTTTCCTTGTTTGCAGCCAAGTCTGCACCGCCCAAGGTTGTTTCATTCGTTGTAGTTTCCTTGCTTGGAGCCATGCTTTGTTCACCCAATGTTATCACATTCGGTGTGGATATGAAGCATGTTGAAGGAGTTACAAAAACCTCTCCGCCGACACCCCTGAGGAGACATTGCTCACTTCCGTGCAAGGTTGTGCCACTTCTGCAGGCCTTAATTGTACTGCATCACCTAAAACCTCGGAGACCTTTGTTGTACACATTGTAGTATTTTTTAATACTTTTGGGATCTTCGTTGGTTCACTTGGTTTTGCCTGAGAATCGAACAAATCGGGAATGTCTTTTTGATTGAGTTGTAGTAAAAGAGGAGAATCCACCTTGGATGGATAAGTGCTCCAATCTACCTTGCAGTTTAAAATGAGTTCTGTATACACCATGCACGCCACACTATAATTTATGCATCCCTTACTCCTTGGCTTGTCCCCAAATAGCATCCGCCACACCTCCTCCGATCGATGCACAAAATGTTTATTGTTGCAATTATGTGGCTTACAACAAAAACCATGTGTATGCACCACGTGGCAATCCCGAGGCCACAACTTGTCAATGTGGTACATTTTAACATACTTCTTGCATGTTTTGAAGGTCCAATATTCCCCTTCCTCCTCCTCCCAACTACTCTCCGCTTTGATGTTTGGGTCATCTAAAATCTCATAGTGAAGCCCATGAGGGGCCCCCTTCGCTTTAGTCCCTCTCTTTTTTTCACCTTCTGAAGTCCTCCCGTTGTTGGTAGGAACACCTTGATCCGCCATGATATATGATTAGAGTTTTTGAGCCCTTCGAAAAATAGTACCACGACATGTGAATACCGTGAGATGTGTGTAAATAAGTAACAGCGTAAATCAACAATAGTAACAAAAGCTCAAGGACCCCCACTCTCCACCGTGTAGGAGCAACTGACACATAAAGTAGTAGTAGCACATCCAACCTGGTGCTAAAGGAGAATAGAAGTGAGAGCAAATGAGGAGGCCGTCCCCCCATATACCCGTCCGCCACCAAACCTAAAAAACGTCAGCCTTGAAGCGGACCCGGACCTGCCATCCACCGCGGCGAACACGGGGCGACCGTTGGGATTGGCGGATGGCCAACTGTCCGTCCACTCCGGACCGCAAACGGACCTCCCGTCCGCCAATCGAAACCGCGGGCAGCTCTTGGACCATCCCATCCGCTCAGGCCGTCCGCCATCCCCGACCGGCCCCGCACTTGGCTGTCCGCTTAGGCCATCCGCCATCGCCAACCGACCCCGCACCTGGCCGTCCGCTCAGGCCGTCCCCTGTTCCCGACCAACCACATCCAGCACTGTTCACCTTGCTATGGAGCCCACCTAACGGCAGTCTGTCGGCAGTCCTATAGCATTGAATTCTGAGAAGGATAGATTCATGTACAAAAAATAAAGGCCATATTCGTTATATTGAGACCCTTCGCAGTCTCAAATTTATCCTCGACTCGAGGATAAACCGTTTTATCTCTTTACTGGTATTTTTTTATGAATATGTAATAACACCAACTTTTAGAATTTTATTATAGGATCACTGTTTGAGCATTATTTATTTTTGGTTTCAATTATTATTTTCTTAAATGAATTTTTTTAATAACTAGTGTTTTGTCTCAAAATCTGCGAAAAGTCTCAATATAACGAATATGGCCTTAATACTCTTGAATGCTAGAAGTATCCATTGTAATATTAATGTAAGAAAAGATAATTCCAAATATTCCTTCCCATATTTAAACATGCTCTCCAAAGTCCAAACCCTATACCCTAAACCCTAAACCCTCAGTCTTAGCACATTATATTTTATTTTTTGGTATTATAAAGGAAATGGTGTTGGCACCTCTTTTGATATACATTTGATGTTTATAAAAGGGTTGGCCTTTTATAAATATTTGTTACTATTTAATGTCCAATGTTTGTATATGGATATTTTATAGTTATCTTCTATAGTGGGTTATGTTTTCTACACTTACCAGAGGATTTATTGTTAAGCCCCTCCCATCCCTCCCGTAAGTCTTAGTTTCTTAGGGTTATTTCTTTTTCTTTTAATTAGCCATGGGGTTTTTTTTACACTTTGACACCATTATATGCAATATGGGACTTTTTCTTTTGGTGGGTCTATATTCTTAATTAATTCTAGCCATGGACAAGTGATTGGTATCACCTAGCTGTTTCTCAACCATACGACAATTTTTTACACTTGGTTGTAGGTTAGGAAATTATTAGAAGCTTCCATGCTTAAATGGAATTTGACACTTGTCAAAATTGACTTGACTAGTGTCTTTTGCTTCATTGGTTGTCATTATAGGTTTGCCTGGCACATCATAGGGGGTACTATGCTAGTACTGTGATGGATGGCTAAAAATGGTCCTTAAAAAATCCTTGGATTATGGAGAATTGATTTTTCCTAATTTGAGGGTTCCTTCTAGTACAAGTTTGACTGACTTGGCTAATTTTTTATCCCTAGACACCAAGTCATTAATTCTTGGGGCCTATGGGTGGTTGGGATCCAAGGCACGTTTTCTTGGAGACCACGACATGGACTTGACCTAACATTAATTAAACACTGCTATGGCCAATATATAAGGGATTGAAACTACCCTTGAGCCTTCACAATTTCATATTGTTGGCTTTTACAAGGCGTTGGAAGTGACTACGGTTGGTGGGAGTGAGGTCCAAGATGGCATCTATACAGGTCATCTATGGAGCACAATGTGTTAGGCTTTGATTTGTATTTTGTTGTTCATTTTCTTTTGTGTTGAGCTTTGCTTGTTGATTTTTCTTTTGTGACTGCTATAACACGATGTTGTGGGCTAAAGACACCTTGTCTACGACTTACTAACATTCTGATGTTTGGTTTGTCATGGGGACAGGTGAGGTCTACAACCTCTTTGGTTAAATCTTTATGGCGGCTCTTTCCATAAGACCTTGGCAACAAATTCTTTTGGGTGGTTCTAAATCACTTTGATATTACTTGATTTAGTTCCTAGCTTGAGTGGTCTCTAGTGATTTGATATTTTCTACCTATGGGTAGTATACCATAAAAAGATCTTGTCATGATCTTTATTTGGTTTTATGTACTTTAAACTTCTTTTCATAAGTTTATTGAGGAGATGTGGGGATGATTTGAAGGACATAATAGTTGGATGGTTGAATATGAGTATTCTCTTTTGGCTTTGTACTATTTTTTGTTCTATGAGGTTCTTTTTTGGATTATGATTGGTTTGTTATTTATAGGAAAGGCCCTATTTAGGGATGTCCCTCCCACCCACCCGGGTTGCCAAAAAAATCAGAATTATACAACCCTCAATTGTACATATTGAATTTATAACATTGCACAAATTTTCAAAATTATTCATGCGATGTGTGAAATATGTTTTACCTATGAGACTATGATTCCTTTGCAGTTTGGAATGCAATCATGACAATATAATGTAGATGTAGACCTTTCTTACTTTGTCATGTACTCATGTGAGTACGTTACTCATGTAGGTTTCAATTTTTCTTAAGATTGAGCACCTCAATTATCACTTTATTATGAGCCATTAAATAAATGTGGAACATTCAATTATAACTTGGAGTGTGTCTTCAATTTTTGTTGTCAAATGTATTCATAGTTTAGACCACCAATATGAAATTATGAATAGACTAAAAGAAATTATATTATCTCATTATTCTATTATAACATTTATCGAATGTATAGGATGGTGCTAAAATGATTCAAGCATTTTAATGTAATGTGAAATGTTGTGGACAAGATTAAAGTAAGCATTTATACAACAAAATGAATTGAAAATTCATATCATATACACTTTGACACTTATACCTATGTATACTTGTGTGCATCCTAAATTGTAAACCGATCATAAATTGATCACAACCCAAAAATATTAGAGCTTAGGTAATGTACAATGTGATTGACCTTCAAATATGATGAGTCTTCAATTACAAGAAATTAGAAATGGTCATACTTCAATGATTACAAGTGTGTTTCATCTCAAAACTTTTTTGCAAATGATTATATAGAAAGGTTCATAATATCATATCTTTTAAATTATAAATTTACAATATGGATTGAATTGCTTATGTTAATTTTGTAGTTATGTAGGCCTAGGATTTTCTAAAATCTGGAATCCCTAAAGCCTTCATGCTTTCTTTCCCATCAAATATCACTCAAAACTGCCATTTCGAATGCAAAGAGACAAAAATTTTAAAAATTGATTTTTGGGCATATTTAACCATAGGAATTTATACTAGACTAGTATAAAAGTTAATTGAGTTATCTTGTCATCTTGAAAACTTTGAGTACATACATTGCGCTTGGTATTTGCATTTAAAGTAAGCCCAAGAAATCTTTTCTTCCATCTTACTATACTAGATTGTTGGGCTTCTCATTTTCTTTACTTTAGATTTTTTACATTAATGAATTTCATTTTACAATATCTCGTGTTGAAAAATTTAACTCTTGAGTGAAGAATCTTGAACCAAAAATTTAGAAATAAATCATTTAATTGAGATCACATATCACAAGAGTCTCGTATAAGAGTGTAGCTATGTAGGGCCTTTGGGAGTTTAGGGATTCATTGTTTTCCTTGAAAGGCATGAAAAAGAATAATAAATATTATAAATTGAACCACAAAGGCTTTTGTTACGATCTTAACATCGAATTTCTTTTTCTATTAGTCAAAAAGTATTGTTGACATCACAAACTTGTACAAAAGCACCAATGTAAAACAAAATTTCTTTACACACACACTTATTTGAATTCTTGATTTACAAGTCAAATGATTTTTCAAACAAGAAACTTTGGGATGTCACTTTTGATAGTTGTATCAATTTAAAACCTCATGACATAACATATTAAAAATAATTTCTCTACTTTTCTTAATTCA
Source organism: Straminergon stramineum (assembly GCA_963920665.1). NCBI lineage: Eukaryota > Viridiplantae > Streptophyta > Bryopsida > Hypnales > Calliergonaceae > Straminergon > Straminergon stramineum. Next base: position 5,445,776 of record OY987268.1, read on the forward strand.
CCATATAATGCAAGCTCTCCCACTAAACCGTCCGTCCACCCATCTCCACATAGTTCAAAACACCTCTCCCGCTCGTCCGCCCGTCCCCCAATTTAGAAATTGAAAAAGTCCTCCCTCTCTCCCTCCCTCTCGCCCAGCTCTCCCCTCCCCTCCCACGCTTCTCTTCGTCCGGCCGACCGCCCGTCCGCCCGTCCGTCCAAGTAAGGATTCCGAAATTGAAAAACAAACTCCCTCCCACGGTCCCGCCCACCTCTGCCCTTTGCCCTTCCTCTCCGTCCGCCTGTCCGCAGTCGCCATCCGCGCATCTGCAGTCCCCGGCGACGCGTTCGCAGTCTCCGTCCACGTGTCCGTAGTCCTCGTCCGCATTTTCCATCCGACTGTGGGGAGTCCGTCCGCATTTCCCGTCCGCTTCTTGTCGGTGATCGTGCGATCCAGCGGACCGCGATTTCGGACCACCCGATCTGCCCGTCCGCCTATGTGTTGTCCGATGCGGACGGTAGCATCCGCATACCCTAAAGCGCCGACCGCATAAATGGCGGCGCGGACGGCTCATTTCTTCACAATCGTTTCCCTTCCGGAGTGGGTGATCCAGTGCCTTCGGGAATCTGCGCGCCCCTTCCGACTTGGTGCGTGAACGATTGTGTTCGTATTACTTTTTTTTAATCGGATTGGTTTGAGTGATTAGAGGGCTGCCCCAACTTATAAGTCTTTAATTTTATGAACTTCATTTAGTGTTCTTAATTACTTGAACCGTGTTTGAGTTGATTGGGTTGTCAGTATCAATAGGTGGAATTTGTTTTAATCCAAATTCTTACTTTTCATTTGGTACATTGGGCCAAAGCGAGCGGAAATTGGATTTAAACTTTGTAATCCTTTTGGTACATTATTAATTGAGGTTTGGAGGTTATCATGTTGCGTGGAAGTGGTGGAGGAAGTAAGAAGGGGAAATCACAAGAGATCAATTGGAGAGATTTGGAAGACGTAACTTGTGTTGCGGAGAAGGGATGGGAAAAGGAGCCCAAGAAAATATGGGATTGCACAACATGCAAGAAGTACATAAAAATGACGCACCTCTCCAAAATATGGCCACATGATCGTGCAGAGGTGCAAGTTCGTCGTTGGGAGGGACAAATGTCCACATGTAAGAGTGAACACTTTGTTCGCCGCTACGAGGAGATAACATCTACATCAGGTTTACCAAGCTCCAAACCAAACGTCATGAACTATTCGAACATGGCTATGATTTGGGCGGAGATAGTACTCCATAAAGAAGTAGATTGGCGCACAATTGCAGGGTGCAATGTCATGAATTTGACTCGCGACGAAGCCATAATTCCTACTAACTGGGTTGGACCAAGTGATTGCATGCCGGAGTGGTCCAATCGAGGCTATGGAGGACTTCCTTTGGTCGTCTTGAAGGATGCTGAAGATGATTGGTCAGATGAAGATGAAGATGATGATGATCTAGCACCCATGACATTTGGTAAGAGACATGAACGTCGAGAAGATCGGGAAGACATTGAGTACCAACAACAAATACAAGAGGCCATGCGTCGAAGCGTGGAAGACCGGGGTCGGCAACATGATGGGTCCTACTATCGTGACTATAATGCACGTGGATCACGAGATGGGACAAGTGGTTCAGATTATGGTAACGCCCCCCAAGTTGGCTCTCAAAGTATAGGAGGAAGCCATGGACCGACACACTATGGTCAGTATGGTGGTTCTAGCCAAGGAGGCTCTCAATACTATTCTGGATCGACTACACATGGTTCATATGGGCATCAGGGAGGCCCTTATTATGGCGGATCAAGTGAAAGAGGGTCCTGGGAGAGTGCTCCAATTCCTCCTCCAACCTTTGGAGGTCCTTCTTATGGAAATGAATATGGACAAGGAGGTGCATCAAGTGGATATGGTTACAACTATGGGGGTGGACCATATATTGGGGTACATCCTTCAGGCCCAAATGACAAGAAGGATTCCGATTCGGATTCGGATTCTGAGTAAAGTAGTTAAGTAGAGTATGGTATTCTAGTCATCTTATGTTTGTTTTACTGTATGGTTCACTCATTGTAATGTACATAGACGGTAGAGTGCGGCAAATATAGCACAATGCTCTTGATGAGTTGTAATCACGTTTTTGTGATTTTGATACAAATACATTGTATTTTTATATTTTAATAAAGCGATATTTCTGTCACGTAATTTGTAGGATTTAATACCATTGATGTATGACTATGGGTTAATGGGTATTTGTGAAAATGGAAAATGTATTGAACCACTTTCTATAATTTTCTCAATTCAATCATTCAATGTGAATAGGTGAATTGCAAATGCAAAGGATGTCCCAAATATACAATAGAGGTTTGTAGAATAGTGAGAACCACCATTTTAGTTTCATTTGCTATTAGAAATTGAATTGTAAACCCTAAAAGTCCGAAGGCTTTTTTCCATCCAAGACCATTTAGTGATTTAGAATTGCCATTTCAATTACAAAGAACTAGAAAATGTAGGAACAATGTTTTTGGCATGTCGGATTGTACGATTTTGTACTATAGCAATTTATAAATGTGTAGAAGTAATTTCAAAAACTTAACCCACATAGATTGTAAGATATTTGGCTATTTGCATTCAAGGTGACTGAAACAAATGATTTTGCTATTTGCTTGACTAGATTTTTGGCTTCTAATTATTGAAACAATAAATATTTCCACTTGTGAGTACGATTTTATAATTTTGTATATTGAAGACTTGAAGAATTTATATGAGAGCATGAGAATGTAGGAAGAAAAATTCCCCCAACAGATGTTTAGTTTTTATTCATAAGAGAATTGATAAGTTGAGTATATTCAAGATAGATACTAGAACATTAATAATTTTAAGATAGAATTATGTAAACATGAGAATCTCAACGGTGAGAGTATTTCAAACAAGCAAACATCTCTAGCTATTCCTCTATAATTTTTTTTCATTTCCATGATAGATGATTTACTTGATTCTTACTTCAGTTTGAAACTGAAATGTTGAATATGATACCTATGTTTGACTTAGAGATGTTCAAGAGAAATTAAAATCTCTGATCGTGCAATTCATCTCTTTCGTCCGCCTCATTTCATGCGTCTATCGTCGCCGGACGGGCTGCCGCATCCACGCCATCTACACCGTCTGATTGTGCGGATAGCTGTCCGTCCGATTGGAGGAGGTCGCGACGTCCACGACAAGCCGGCCTTTGGATCTAGCGGACGCCGATCGTCCTGCTGATCGGACGGCGGGCTCGAGGCGGACGGATGACCATCCGCACGGTCAGACGGCTGGCTTGGGGTGGACGGAAGACCGTCCCCGGAATCGGATGGCCATGACAAGGCAGACGGCCATCTTGAGGCGGTCGGAGTGCGGCCGAACGATCGGACGGCCTCGACAAGGCGGATGATCAAACAGCCGCGACGAGGCGGACGGTCACAAGGAGGCGGACGGGGACGAGCCGTCCGCCCCGTATAAGAGGGGCGGAAGGCCCGTCCGCAATCACTTTTGCCTTGCCCCTTGCGTTTTGCAAGTGGAGAGTGGAGAGCTTCGTGGTTCGTCCTCCATTGGTTCCTCTCCTTGGGAAGGCGGAAGTCTTATTTGGGGGCCCCACTATTGCCATTTTTTGTAGCGAACTTCGAAGTTTTAGTTACAAATTTCGGGTATTAAAAATTTATCACGATGCCAAGATCGAAGAAGGCGGCGAAGGAAAAACAAGTGGTACAAGAGGTGGAAAGTAAGGAAATTCCATCCGATGCATGCAAAGCATTCATGACCGAATGCATTGCAAAATTCTATGAATTGGAAACCACTGTGTCTCTTGACACAAAATATGTAAGATATGGAGAGGAGTGTCCATCCAAATTCAAGGCAGACATGACGCAAAGAATGTTGGATACCTTATACGTTCCGCAATGGCAACATGAGACGAAGAAGAGGGACTTCAACAAATGTTTGGAGAACAAGGTGCATGATGCATTGTGGAACGTTGATGTGGTTCTCACAAAATACGGCAAACAACACCATGCAAATGATGAAGCCTTTGAGCACGTCATTCTCAAAGCTCAATTGTTTATTGGGCATTGCGCCCCATATGCGAAGAGGCGTAATAGACGAGGGTCATTGGATTGGTGGACTAGCGTTGAGGGTCTTGCTGAATTGGATATGGATAGACGTCATCTTATAGCGCTTTCGGACACCGCACGGGTGATTCCCCAAGATGGCTTAATCATGAGGGGAGGATATGCAACAATTTGGAGGGTGAGAATTGAAGGATGTCCAGAGATAGCTCCATCTTGGGAGTTCGCAGCAAAGATATCCAACCACCACGGTACGCAGCCTCAACTTGCAAAGTTGGAACATCAAAATGAATCAATGACAGTGAGGATTCCACATTCAAGAGTCATACGGTTTGTTGCACTTCATGCAAGAACAAATGAAGGGTATTCGTATTGGTGGAATGGCAGAACACTTTGGCAAATGTTGAACCTGGATAACGATTATCTAGACAACATATATGTTTAGTTACAGTATTCGAACCCAACAGAGTCAAATGTGACTAAAGCTTTTCATCTCGCTCGGTTTTGGAAGAAGCCCACCGAGCTTGCTTGGGCATTGGTGCATATCATGAATGCGGTACATGTGTCTGGACATCTACACAATGATATTTCTCCAAACAACATCATGTTTCATTTTCCTGATGATGAATCACGTGTCTACATTGGAATTTGCGATTGGGGCATGACTACTGTAGCTACCGAGCCAATGAAATCCTTGTATATGTTCACATCTACAAGTGAAATGAACGAAGCTTTAACAAGGAGGTGGTGGGTGGATCCAAGCATTTCATATTTGCATAGAAGAGATGCAAATGTAGAAATCATTCCACATTTATCACGTGCATCGGAGGAATATGCGATTGGTAAAATAGCTCAAAGGATCAATAAACAATGCATGTCAGAGAACTACAACAAATTGCAACGGGAAACAAATGCAATGGCCATGTTTAGCCACCACCAATTGGGAATTGTGTTTCACCAATACTTGGACCGGCTTTGTCAAAGAGGTGATGGTTATCGAGGTGGTTTGGCCCACATCATCAATCGGTTCACTAGCCAATTCAATTGTCCTATGCCAGATGAACACTTCCGACATTCATATTAGTAATATAGTGCAAGAGTGCACTATATAGAGTTTTATAAATATTTAATAAATGTAGAACTTTGGATTTATGCATGTAGATTGCTTAGTATATATGCACCCCTAGAGTATGTCAATATATGTGAAATTGGACATACATTTTGAATTTTTCCATGTATTTGAATTGTTTTGAATGAGTATCAATTTTTGACAAATCAAAAATATCTCTTGTTTGAGTGCAAAGTGCAATATTTCTTCTTGAATGTAGATGGTTATTTAGTTGACAAGCTTGTATGACAAATTGCATGATGTATGATGTGTGGGTGCAAAAGTTTCTGAGCTTGTTCTATTTCATTCGGAATAAGTCTTGGAAGAAGACCATTTCATTTATGATATGGAATTACTTGGACCTTCTTAGAAGTTGTGTTCCAACAATTCCATTGATATTTGAATTATGATGACGACCCGTTAACCCCTAAAGGACCAAGGCCATTTTTCTGTCAAAAACCACTCAAAACTGCCATTTCTACTGCGTTCACCTATAAAATCCCCAAAAAATAGTTAAAAAAAATCTAACAGTTGGATCTTGTACTTTATTTGTCTCAGAACATGTGGTAAAAATTTCATGAATTTTGACCGCACAGATTGAGAGATATAGCATTCAAAGTTGGAAAAAGAAGTTTTTTTGAACACTGGCCTGCAATTTTAGATGACTTTGACCACCTTTTGTTGAAATTTTTTGCACTATGGACTGTGAATTTAAAATTTTCTGTGTTGAAGAATTGAGTTGATGTTCTAGGAAAAAAATTTCTAAAGAAAAACTCTTGATTTTCATTCTCTAAAAAATTGTTAAGTAGAAGTAGGTCTAAGATTACATGAAAAACTAAATCATTAATAGCTCTAAGATGGGATTGAAACTCAATAATCCCAATGGTGAGATTGTTTTAGCAAACAAATTTAACTTTGTCAAACAATTTTTTTGAAAAATTGTGAAAATTGCATTCAGAAATGAATCCTATAAGTTATTTTTTCAAGAAGATGCTCATATTGCCCGAAAAACAATATTGTTCATAACTTTCACATTACTAATCCAAATGGAATGAATCAAAGCTTC
>OY987268.1:5452249-5683723 GCA_963920665.1 Straminergon stramineum
CCTACATTGTGCACGAGACTTGTCACATAAACCAGGGCCCACGCCAACTTTGCCTTGTGTCTTCGAAAGAGGCTAATTTCTTTTGTTGTTGGCCTATAAGTTGCTTGACCAACTTGATTTCATGCCAATCCGCATGTGTCACCACCTTCTCATTCAAATGAAGCAACTCTTTGAAATTACCACCATTCCACCACAAAGTGTATGCTTCCATTGTTTGGTCATGGACAGCTAGGAATTTAATAATGGCTAGATGATTCAATGGGCATACCAAAGCCTCCACTGACCATTCCACCCTCGCATCACGTTTGTTCCTTTGCTTTGACAATTTCCCCGCAAATGTACATGTGTTGGGATCGTGAACATCCCTTCAATGCGTACCTTGCTGTCGCGCCCCTTAGTAACACTTACCACCTTAAGCTTACTTTCCAAACCCTTAACACCTTAGTGCCCCTAAGGTTCACACTCTCCTAACACTGCACATGCCACGCACCTACAATGTTAGGTTCCACCTCAAGTCACAGGGTTCCCCATTCCTCCGTGACTCCCAATCCTTTCCTTCCAATACTTAACTCCCACAAGACACCGGGCATGTCATTTGATGACATGGGGCGGAACTTCCATTGATGTCCAAGCACTCGGTGAGGCACTACTCCCACCGGTGCTAACCGCCCTTGGATGGGACGCAACTCCCCACTAGGCCCAACCCAACTCATTTCGGGACTCACTAATCGAGACTTACCAAACGAGACTCACACCATGGCCTAGTGTGGAGTGGGACACCACCCAACCGGTATCAAGGAGTGCACAAGCACTCCATAGTAACACACAATTGGTGGTGAGGCTCCAACACTAGCCTCACCACCCGGGGCCACTTAGGCTTACCATGGCACCATCCGGGAGTGAGGAGGGAGACCACCCCTCCTCATAGTACTCTCTGCAGGATTTGGCAGCCCCCCCCCCTTGTATGTCAAGGGGGACTCCCAAACACCCTTTGGTTTTAGAAGACCACCCCGTTTCTCCCGATTCGCACTAGTTTAGGACTCCCGAACTTCCACCCGGCATAACTTTGTGGTCCGGGATCCAAATCGCACATGTGACCCCATTTTCGACATCTACGCGACGTGTAGATGCCGATGGACTACTCACTTTCTCCATTTGGGCAAGTACTCGCAAAGATATCGCCCTCCAAAGATTCGGGACACTCCCGGCGCGGCCAGGGCACTCCCGGCGCGACCAAGACACCCCCAACTTTGAACGCCCATAACTTTTGACTCGCAAGTCCAAATCACGCGTTCTTTGGACGGCTAGAAGCGTCTTCTCAAGACCTTTCCAAGCGTATATCACACGCCCCCAAATTCTTCCGGATTAGAGCGCTACATCGCTCTGATCGCTCGGGACTCCTAGTCCCCCTCACCTCATCTCTTGCAAGGCTTGGGGAGTCACCCCCAATGTCCCCCTTGCTCACCAAGGTGGCATGGGCACGCCTTGTGATGAGGGTCGTGACACTTGCGCACCTTTGCATATCCGCCTTGATGGTCAAATCCAATAAGTGGGACCACCTTGGCCTTTGAGTAGACCCACATGATACATGAACCACTATCTCTTGTAACTGTAGCCTTCAATGCATTCGTCTGCCACCTCTTACCCCTAGCTTCAGACCTTGACAATCTTTTTGCTGCAATTTGCCACCAATCCATCTTCTCACGGAACTCCTGGGCCGTATCCGTTTCTCCAAAACCAGGCACTATAGGTCGCAACTCAAGCATCAACTTCTTGGTGTTGAATATACCAGTTTGTAGGCAATTGCCAATCCACGTTTGCCATTGGTTGAAATATACTTCATCCATATCTGCATAGTCCGAAGATTCCTTGTATTTCCTTGTAATAAATTCCTCCAACTCATCCTTCAAGGATTGGATGCCTACCTCTTTATTTCTCAAGTATTTCCTCTCCAAATATTGTACACTTTTTTCCTCATACCATTGGAGACAAGCCTTATTCGCATAGGTCGTATATCGTGCTGGAGGATAGGTAGGGTCCTTATCGTGTGTTGTCTTGGACTTCTTTGTCTTGGATGGTCCGGCACCCCCAATTACCTCCTTGTTAGTTATATCTACAACAAATGCTGCAGGATTATCAAGGTCCTTGTCCCAAACCAATATCCGACCTGTACTACTTCCTTCCTTTGAAGTAGACATGGTCCTCTTTTGAAAAATGAGGCATTCTTGACTAGAACTTGGAGAGAAAAATGGGCAAAAACTTCCCCTTTTGAAATCACCTTGGCCCACAAGTACACATTCACCCACTTCAAGGTGGATGAAAGCCAATGCGCAAGACCAAGAATGGCGACCGCGGGTCTGGGCGACTGCTTAAGTACCCGAGGTTGCCTTAGGGTGCATGCGGGTCTAGCGCATGCGAAACGGGCGACCGCAGGTATGGAGGCGACCGCAGGAGGGGCGACTGCGGGTTGGGGCGACTGCGGGTTCTAGAGGTCCACGCGGATGGAGGCGATCGTTCGTGTGGGGGCAACCGATGGTCCTGGGCGACCGCGGGTCCAAAAAGGATGGACCATCCAAAATAATAGCTGAAAGAAACCTTCATATGGGGTAGAAACATTGGCATTACAACTTCCCACTTCTATTTCGCTTGCTTTCAAATAAAATCATAAAACCACTATGATATGGTCTAGAATGTGGAATTAGATTATGAGTTCTTTCTTTATGGTTCGAAATATATGTCTACAATGTTCACAAAGAAAAAAAAGGAATGTGCCAAAACGGAAAAAGGGAATCAGAAATATAAAAGTACAGGACATGATTGACTTCTATTGAAACAAAAAGGGAGAACTTGAAATACGTACATTCTACCATTGCATAATAATATTATAGAGGTTACTTTAGAAGTGTCCAAAGTCTTTTTCTAATTTCTTCAAGTTTGCTCTACAGTGAACATGAATTTGGCTTTTTTACACAACCCTAAACCCTTTTGGGGTGGAAGAGGTCATAAATGCAAATATACATGTTGCAGAGCACATTGAAATGAACAATAAATGAAGCATATGCACATCAAGTCAAAAGATTGTTATCCTTGATGAAGACATTGTTCAAACCATCAAGGGTGTTTGAATGCTATCATTTCTTTTTTTTGCATGCCAATCCTTCAAAATTGGTCACCCACAAGATACAAGAAATTTCTAAATGGACAAGTGGGACACCTTTGAAATCATCCTTCTTAGACGTTGTAAATTGTTAAGTTACAAATTATAGATGCGATCTTCAGAAGTAAACTTTCCAAGGAGGACCACCCCTTCTTACACTACAAAATTTACAAGATGATGAGATGCTCTTCTATCCTATATAGAGAGTTTCTATCATTTATGGACTCAAAATTAGCCACCCCATCGTTTAAAGATGAAGAACCGTCATATGCAAATCCTTATACAATGTACGATTTCTTTGGCTAAGTATTCTATGGAGGACATTCAATATGTTCTTGTAAAAGCTATCCAAGGTTTACTTCAACTTTTGTATACAAAAAATAATCTCTCTCCAAAGAGACAAAACGTCAAGTTTGGTCACTCCGATAAGTGAGTAGGAAACATCATTTGATTCCCAAGATTTCGGAGATGTACTATGAGGGTTGAGACGGTCAGTATTGAATTTAGAACGGAGATGTATGAGGTGCAAGGTTGCACCACATACATTTCCATCCGAAATTCAATACTGATTTCTTATAACTCTCATGGACCATCCCCTAGACCTTGCAAATCAAATCACCTTCCCTCCCACATACCACAGGGAATTAGCTTGACGTCTTTTTTTTTTTTTGTCGGTTGGCTACAAGAACCAAACCAAATTGATCTCATTGGGGATTGAACCTGAGACCTCCACAAGAACAATGACTTCCAGGAAGCCAATACCTTCCATGCATCACCTAAAGATGCCTTGAAGACCCCAAGGTCCTAATGAAGTGACTTATTCTTGGATGTTAAAAGTTGAACTCATTATACTTATTAGAACTTCTTTGGATTGGAAGGCACGCCCCCACCCGCGGCCGCCCCCCAATCCACGAAATTGGGCTCGAAACCACCAGGACCTGAAGTCACCCCCACCCATGGTCGCCCCCCCCATTCACCAAATTAGGCTCGAACCACCAAAACAGAAGCCCGCGCCCCCACCCGCGGTCGCCCCGGACCTAAAGTCACCCCCAAGCCACGGTCGCCCCTCCATCCACCAAATTGGGCTCGAAACCACCAGGACTTGAAGTCGCCCCCACCCGCGGTTGCCCAGGACCTAAACTCGCCCCCCACCTGTAGTCGCACCCCATTCCACCAAACTGCACTCCACAACCACCAGGACCTGAAGCCGCCCCAACCCATGGTCGCCCAGGACCTAAAGGCGCCCCCCCACCCGCGGTCACCCAAGACCTGAACTCGCCCCCCACCCGCAGTCGCACCCCATTCCACCAAATTGGTCTCAACAACAACAAGCCAGAAATCCAACCCCCACCCGCGGTCGCCTAGGACCTAAACTCGCCCCCCACCCGCGGTTGCCCCCAATCCACCAAATTGGGCTCAACAACAACAAGCCAGAAATCCAACCCCCACCCACGGTCACCCAGGACCTGAACTCGCCCCCCATTCGCAGTCGCCCCATTCCACTGAATTGGGCTTAACAACAGCAAGCCAGAAGACCAAGCGCCCACCTGTGGTCGCCTAGGACCTGAACTCGCCCCCCACTAGCAATCGCCTCTCTCTTAAAGTCACGCCAATCCAGAAACCAACGTAGTGGAAGATGTGAGCCATCTCCAACACTAAAAAAGTCAGACTTAATTGTGTCTTTCATGGACTACAACTGACCTGTCCTTCAATGTTGGTAGCTAGTCAATACTACAAAATCAGTCTATAAATACAGAATTATAGTAAGACTAATTAGATAAATTGAAGAGGGTTTTCCAAACCCTAAACCCTAACCCTATACCCTAAACCCTATAGAAAAACCATGGACCTTCTCCATGTATGCCACCCCAAAAGTAATGTATTTCTATTTTTTAGGGTGGATAAAATGATAAACACATGTGATTTGCTTTTCATTATATGTCATAAAAAAGTTTGAACTCCTAAACCTTGCACTTGTAAAATATAAACCATTGAAGGTGTCATTTCTGAAGTTTTTAATCTTCAATAAATTCAATATTCATTCACCCCTTCAAATGTGTTTTAAATCCCCTTGATGTATCCAAAGGAGGACTCTATTGGAATTCCTATGTTTGAAGATGGAAAATGAAATGACAAGGAGAAGGGCTTCCCCAAGTCTCCATTTTTAAAAACCACTTCCTATGTAGATCAAAAGATTTTTTCTTCATGCATCTCATGATGTTAATATTTTTTTTGTACATCGTTTCCCCCCAAAGGGAATGTCTCCTCCAAATGTACTCCCTCTAAAAATTAAAATAGGAAATGGTCATGTTGAATTTTACATGAGCACGAAGAAAAAAAAATTGTGAAGGAGAAGAGCTTCCCCAAGCCTCCATTTTTAAAAACCACTTCTTATGTAGATAAAAAGATTTTTTCTTCATGCATCTCACGGTGTTAGTATTTTTTTTGTACATCATTTATTCATTTCCCCCAAAGAGAAGGTCTCCTTTTAATGTGCTCCCTCTAAAAATTAAAATAGGAAATGGTCATGTTGAATTTTACATGAGCATGCGGAAAAAGAAAATGTCAAGGAGAAGAGCTTTCCCAAGTCTCCATTTTTTAAAACCACTTTTGATGTAGATAAAAAGATTTCTCTTCATGCATCCCACAGTTTCAGTATTTTATTTGTACATTGTTTCCCCCCACAAGGAAAGGTCTCCTTTTAATGTACTCCCTCCAAAAATTAAAGTAGGAAATGGTTACGTTGAATTTTACATGACCACATGGATGGATGAAGAAGAAATAAAATGTTAGGAAGAAGGGCTTTTCCAAATCTCCACTTCGTCAACCAATTCTCTTTCTTTATTACTTAATTAACTTTTGATCACTTAGTATTGAATGCCTCTGTCTTACGATTTTCTGGAGTTAATCCTCAGAAAAGGGGGGAGCAGTACTTGAAAAGTTTGAACACCTTCCCTCCAATTTGTTAGGGCGGAAACTCAAACTCATGTTTTTTGGCGCCCCTAACCCATGGACGCCCCTAACCCAAGGTTGCCCTTGACCCGTGGATGCCCTTGACCCACGGTCGCCCCTGACCCGCGGTCGCCCCTAATCCGAGGTCGCCCCATACGCAGCCGCTCCCATCGTCATGAATTGGGGAAGACCTTTTGGAATCTGAGACCCGCGGTCACCCCATTACCCACGGTCACCCAGGAAATGACCTGTGGTTGCCCTATATGTAGCCACCCCCTGTACCTGTGGTCGCCTTATATGTAGCCGCCCCCTCTACCTGTGGTCGCCCTATATGTAGCCGCCCCCTGTACCCGCGGTCGCCCCATTACCTGCGGTCGCCCAGGAAATGACCTGTGGTCGCCCTATATGTAGTCGTCCCCTATACCCGCGATCGCCCCATTACCCGCGGTCGCCTAGGAAATGACCTGTGGTCGCCCTATATGTAGCCGCCCCCTGTACCCGCCGTCGCCCCATTACCCGAGGTCGCCTAGGAAAAGACCTATGGTCGCCCTATATGCAACTGCCCCCCTATATCCGCGGTCACCCTTCACCCGAGGTCTCCTTCCAGAAACTCTAATTTTTCCTTAATGGCAGTTTCTGAACAGTGGGACCCAAACCCGTGGTTGCCCAAGACCCGCACGTGCCTTCTTCCCGCACGCGCCCTAGGCGACTTCGAGTATTTAAGGGGATATTAGATTCCCAAGTCGTCACTTCCTTCGTCGCACCGTGCCTTTCATCCGCCTTGAAGCGTCTAACTGCTGGTTCGTGGGTTGGAAGTTTGGGCATCTACACGTGTTGTGGCTTCCATGTTTACGAATTCATTTCTTTGGTTATATTATCAACAAAAGTCTAGTTTTCTTTACGCTAGAGTGACACAACAAGATGACAAAGAAGAAAGGAGATCGCCATAGCAAGCAATGATGCGTCCTTCTTGACCCAGCGGCTAAGGCATATCAGGGATGGCGTCATGTAAATTCTGATTGGACCTTGACGACTTGCAAGTTATTTGTGGATTGGTGCCATATCGACAAGCTCTTCCCTTACCATCGACACATTCACCATGTGAAGCAAAACCAAGCAAATCTTCATTACTGCAAGGATGATGCATTTGTCTAGAGATGTATTGAAGTGTACCGAGCATTGTACGGAAAGCGAAAAATTCCACGGAGCGAAGTCTCAATGGGCATATGCCAAATGGTATATGCAGAGTTACAATTGGGGAAAACGGTAGATTGGATGACCTTCAAGACATCCAAGAATGTCACGCTTCCAACTACAAAAGACATTCCAAGAGTGGGTCCTTCAAATAATCCTTGGGATGGGCTAGGGCCCAAAAAGAACATTATAGAAGGAGTGGTAGATGAGGATTATGTTTGGTCAACATCAACTAGAGAATCGGACTCCGATGAAGAGCCATTGCCTAAAACTAAGGACAGGATGGAAGATACATCAATGGAAGAAAACTTAGCATTGGTGGTATTAGAAGAAGGCAACATGCAACGGACCACACCAATGTATGGAGAACCTTTTATGTCTGTGGAACCGATAGGGGTCCGTCATCCCGAAGATGACGAAGTATTCCATTACGTGCAAGCTCGCTTGTAAGAAATTAATGAAGATAGGTTGGATGGGGAGAATGAAGCCGAAGAAGAGATTCCTCTGACCTTGATGAATTTGCCTTCTATGGAAGGATTGCGTGAAATGGAACAAGAACATCAAGGTGTACTTGGAGAAGACAATAAACGGCGGACGAAAGAATCCTATAAAGTGGAGTTGGAGATGCTTTTAAAGGATCTTGAAGAAAAAGAAAGGGAGTGTGAGATCATTGAGAAGCAAAGCGCACAAGAGATTCAAGTTGAGGATGTGGGCACCCTCAAAGAACTAATTCAAGCTGGACAAACTCGTTTGGCAGCCCAACAAAGAGAAATGGAACAACTGGAACAATTTTACCTCAAGTTCAATAAGGGAGAAGATGGAGGTTCCAGTTCAAATGTCAATCCTGTTATGGATGAACGACTTCAAACAATAATGGGAAAATGTAGGATGGAAGAAAACAACCTTGCCATTGAAAAAGGAGGTGTAGAAAAGGCAAGATCGACATTGAACCGCTTGAAGGAGATGAAGGATGCAGATCCTATTGACCAGTCGTTGCAATCGGATTCATTGTTTATGGATGTTGAAGATTTGTCATCCACTACGGAAATAGAGAAGTTGAAGATGAAGTTAGCTTCTGTGAAAAGATTGGAACAGAAGTTGGAGGAAAAGATGTTGTGACCGAAGGCACACATCAGGTTCATGTCATTGTTCAAGAAGTGGTGGATCCAAAATAAGATGTGGAACCATGACTTGACTCTTTTGAAGAGGGAAGAGAGAGTGGCAAGAGCCCGAATAGAATTGGAAAAGAAGAAAAGGGAAGAACAAGGGGAAATGGATGGAGTATAAATTAGGTGGCTCTTGTTTCTTTTATGACTATGTACTTCTTCCAAGATATATGAAGAAAAAGGCTTTGTCCTTATTTTTGTTGAAATACAAGAATGTTTATTTTTATTTTTTGTGTATGAAAATGTGATTGCATTTGGATCCAAACATTTGAATTTTTGACAAATTTTGATGATTTCAAGTCATGTGAATGTTAATTTCTTGTTAAATTTGTGTAGTGTTTTAAAAAAAAAAAGAATTCTAGTAACTTTGAGTCTACACAAAGAACCCTCAATAAATTTAAGCTGCATCATCCATGAGAGTTTCAATATAAGTTTATATGGTTGCATTTTTCAGTATTTTAACATATGGTTTGAACATATTGTAAATGACAACATTCCCATGCCCTTCACCTCGTGAATGTATGGACTCTTCTTGAGATTTATAATTTGGGAAAAAACATCCTAAAAAGGTACTCAAAAGAATACTTTTGGAATTGATAGAGAAATGGAAGTTATACATTTTGAGTTGTGGATTCCATGTATATGGTTTGATCAACCAATGTTGTCCCCCATTTTTCTTTTTAATTTGAAAGAGAAAGTTCTTAATTTTTTCCACATTTGAGTACAAGCTAATTCTATTTATTTTTTATTAAGTTTGTTGGAATGGATTTGAAATGAGTTTCCCTTCATGTGGTTGTGTAAAAAAAAAAATTGTATTCTTTAAGTCTATGACCATTTTCTTGAAAATCTTTTTTTGAAGTATCTATAAATACCACGTCAAACCCTTGGATAGTGTTTAGGGTTTAATAAAATCTCTATCTAAACTAGGATGACTTTCATCTAGAAACTCAGCGATGGAACGCTAACGGGATAACAAAAATGGCCTTGGGTCCTAAAGCGTAAGCGTGGTCGCCCTTCAAATACCCGAAGTCGCCTCTTGAGACCCACGGTCGCCCCCTTCTACCCACAGTCGCCCCCCCTGGATCTGCAGTCACCCCCCCTTGGACCCGCAGTTGCCCCCTCCAGACCCGCAATCGCCTCTTTCTACCCGCAGTCGCCCCCCCTTCCACCCACACTCGCCTCCCTTACCCGCAGTCGCCTCTTTTTCGACTTGAAGTCGCCCCCCTTGGACCCGTAGTCGCCCTTTGATCCGCACATGCGCGCTCCTAGTGCAAACCGTCGACCCGTAGTCGCCCACAGGGCGAGTGCGCATGTTACGAGGTCGCCCATTTCCTGCACCCATTTTGGCTCTCAAGGGGCGACTTGCGGTACTAGCAGGACGGCAGTATAAAGTTGAAGGCCCGGACTGTGGTTTTCACCTTGCTTCAAGGATGAACTCTTGCCTTGAATCTTTGAAAGAGGCTTCTTGCGGATGTTTGGGTCTTTGGAGGGCAACGACTTGGTTTGCGTGGTTTAAAGACCATTCAAAGCAAGTGGCTTTGGCATTCTTTTTTCTAAATCAAGGCTTTGATTCATATGATAATGTTGTTTGAAGAACTCATAGGCGAGGAACAATATGGCTAGTCAGGGTGAGGGGAGGAGGACTACCATTAACGATACAAGGAGAGCCACGAAGGAGTGGGACCCTTGGTTGGTTGTAGACATTGATCGTCAATTTGCGGGAAACACACAAACATGTGTTTTCTGTGGGTGGACCTCCGTATTTGTATGAAAGCGGGCATTTTGTCACTTTGGATTTGGCGACCGGATTGCATTGGAGCAATATAAGAAAATCCCATGGGCAGTATTGCAAAAGTTTAGGACTTGTCATGGGGTTGTTCCGAAGGAAATGAGCTTTGAACAAATGCATGAGGAGGTTCCAGAATTTGATGTTGTAGATGAGACTGTGGTTGAGCCTATATTGGAAGGGGATAGGGAGAGGTTAGAGGAGCCTAGTGCTACGAATGAACCAATGCTCCCTATTACAGATTCAGTAGATTCCACTCCTCAAACAATTTTGAGGAGGAATAACCCTTTCATTTCTAGGCAAACTAGCATGGATGAGGCATTACAAAGTAGCACGAGAGCAAAGTTAGATACCATGTGGGCTTCCTTTTTTTATGAGGCTAGCATCGCGTTCAATGTTGCGTGCCATCCTGCCTTTGTGAAAGCAGTGAAAGAGACAACGGCATCAGGACTACGATACCAACTGCCCTCATACAATGCTTTGCGTACAAGAATGATAGAGCCAAAGAAAGAAAGTGTTTCTAAAATGGTCACTGAGCAAACAAAGCACTCTATCGAAGTTTATGGAGCGACTATTTGTTCGGATGGTTGGTCTGATACTAATAGCCATCCATTACTAAATTTAATGCTCGTGTGTCCTACGGGGGATGTGTTTCTTGGATCGGTGGACACCACCGGGGAGAAGAAGGACATTGCTTACACAACCAATATGATGGCGCAATACATAGAAGAGGTTGGCCCCCAAAACATTGTCCAACTATGTACGGACAATGCCGTTGTCATAACGGGGACTTTGAAGGCGTTACAAGAGAAATATCTTCACATGTATACCCAAGGATGCGCAGCACACATTTTGGACTTGTTTTTGGAAGACTGGGCAAAGGATGTCAAGGTGACGAGAATAGTACGACGTTGTACGCAGATAGTAAAGTACATCAAGAGGTACCATTCCACATTGGCTCTCTTCTGAAAGTACTCCCTGAACAAGGCATTGCGAATGCCTTCTAAAACACGCTTTGTAGTGAACTTCCTCATGATATCACGTGTGGTGGAGTGCAAGTCAGCATTGATGCGAGTGATAATGGATGAGACATATGTGCAATTTGAGGCTAGTTTGGAACATCGCCAAAATGGAGATGTATTGAGTGCGCGAGCCCGTATAGCGCGGAATGACATTCATGCGGAATCTTTTTGGGTGGAGTGTGAGAATTTTTTGCACATGGTGGAGCCCGTCATTATTGCTCTCCGAGTGTTTGATGGGAAAGCCCCGGCAATGCCTAAGGCTTGGTTGGTTATGAAGACTCTTCAAGAGCATGTGTGGAGCTTGAAAAATGAACCTTTTTTTCTGAATGATGAAACTGCAACGAAGTTTGAGACACAATTCGAGGCTCGTTGGAAATTGATGCTCACAAACCTACATTATGCAGGGGCACTCTTAAATCCTTTCTTGATTGAAGTAGGAACCCTTCGTAACGACGGTGTGGCCAAAAGAGCCTTAAATCGGGTGCTTCGAAAAATGAGCGAGTCATTGGGATTATCATACATGGAGGCATTGCAGGAGCTCATGCAGTTCGAAGAGAAGATAGGTCCTTTTGACCCCTTAGAATAGGCTCCTGATATTACACAATGTAAACTAATGCCTCATCAATGGTGGAATCTTGTGGGTGCTAATGTTCTCCCAAAAATTGCAATGAGAGTTCTATCTTTGACGTGCTCAGCATCATCATGTGAAAGGAATTGGAGCATGTATTCGTTTGTGCACAATAAAGTGCGAAATCGCCTAACCACATCCAAGGTGAAAGCATTGGTGTATATCTACACCAACAGTAAACTTGAACGTGAGAAACGTGGACGCAATCCTGCAATGTTCTACGAAAAGTACCTTGTGGATGGAAATACCTCGGAAGAGAATGAGGAGCCATTAGGTACAGGATCATCAGGGGATGGGGACCCAATCAGAATGGCTTGAGCTAATGAGAATGTTAGGCTGGCAGAAGAGCGTCTACGTGGAAATATTTGGACAGGACTGATTCGTAGTGAAAAGAGTCCTCCATGAAGACACAACTATGGAAATACATTTATAGTTGAGAATAATAGGTACTACTCTAAAGAGCAGGAGGTTCAACGTACACCGCGAAGGCCCCCGCAACCCTACGTCTCTGCTAGGGATAAGAATGTACCTCCTCCAATAAATTCATCGCCAACGAGGGCAAGTAGTCTCGACAACCCCAATGAAGGCATAAATAGTCCAATGCCCACAAGAGCTGATGAAGCAAGATCTCCAAATGTCGTAGATCAAGGTTCTACAAGGGTAATGAACCTACGTAGCGCTGCTCAAGTTGCTGAGGTAAATGAAAGGCAAGAGGAGGCAACACCGCCAACACACGTCGAAGATGTTGTGCATACAAGCGTTCCACTTTCTCCATTATGGAGCCCCTTAAGAATAGAAAATGTGGAATATGATTTAGACTTGCCCTTGCAAGCTGCATGAAATTCTAATTTTTTAAATTTTACTTAGTAATACTAATCGGATAGCTAGATAAGGGTATCCGGATTTGGTTAAGAAACCATAAAGAGCGGAAATAGAGGTGGGAAATAAGATAGTGGGAAGATCTACTCAATCCAGTTTCCAAAGAGTGAACAGATAAGAGTAGATGCTTGACCGGATAGGTGATGGACCGGATACCATACAAGATCCAGATCCGGATTAGGTCGTGATGAGGTGGAAATGGGGTCCAGCTAGTATAAATGGGCTGGCTTGTCCAGTCGCACCTCTTTTCACTTTTTCATTTTCCGGTGCTTTCAAGCTCCTCATGTCTGTCAGTTTCAGCGCTCTGTGTCAGTCACTGTTTCGAGTGTTTTTTGCGAGTGTTATAGTGTCCGCTAGAGTGTAAGTTTGGTTTTCGGTTGAGATCGGAGAGTGAAGGAAAGGAACGGGACATGCGGCTAGGAGAGCGACAGTAAGGTAAAATCGGAAAGGATTCCAATTAGCTCGTCCGCGACCATGCCGCAGCTCAAGAGAACTAGAGTTCCTGCTAGTTCGTCGTCAGTAGTAGATGTCAAACTCTGGAAAGTAGTTCCGGTTATCCCTGTGTGACAGGATACCCGAGCGGAACTCATGGACGACTTGAACTCCATGAGTTGTATAGGGTTTGCAACCAAGCCGTAGGGGTTCAAGGAGGAAGTTTTCATCCGGGAACTCTTGGGCAAAGTGTCCAATGAGTGGAATAATACACTGAGAGCGATTCCGCCCCTCTGGACGGAAGAGGTCTAGAGGTCAGTCTACAGCTTCCGGCCGGGAGGATTTGGGATGGCCAGCCGGAAGGATGACTTCGTCTGAGACAAGTTCGAAGGTGTAGTAAACCCGAAGGACAGATACGCCATAGAGGACTGTAAGGATGAGCGGAACTGCCGATTGTTATAGTTCCTCGTTCTGATCCTGCATCCGGAAAAACCAACAAGGGTAACCATTACCCTTGCGATCACCATTTTTGGGGCTCTAAGAGGGGACCGGAAAGTCGACTAGGCCCGGATCATTTCCGATTTGGTGCTCCAATTAGTTAGTAGAGTTGGAAAGAGCAGGGCAGCTCCAGTGAGCCCTTACTTAATGCACCTCTATCAATCCCATCAACTCCTGAACGACAGAGAGGACGAGGTGTGGAAGAATCAGCAAGTAGTGCTGAGATATGGAGAATTAGGATCGGATCGGGAGAGCGAATCTGGTTCTGAACCGGGAGAGGATTTAGAGTCAGAAGATGAGGAGGCGCCAGTGCCGCTGGTCAAGTGTCACAAGACTACCTCCCCCAATAAACAAGGGATGCCACCTAGTCAGAACGCTCCAGCTCCAGAAGGGAAACCGGAAGAGGAGAAGCCAGAGGACCCCGAGGACCCATTCCAACCCCTGGTGAAGGTCCTCTATGACATTTGGATGGATTGGGAACGCAAGAGAAGGATAGTCATAGCCATCAGGTAGTTGGTGGGAGCAGCACCCGATCGAGAGCTACCGGAAAAGGTGGCGGGTTGTATCTCTGATCCGGTCGAGTCCCGGAAGCAGGAAGTAGAGATCCGCCGGTTACAAGAGGAGGTGGATCAGACGAAGACGGAGATCCTGGTCCACCAGGAGAACTTCGCAGCCACCAAGTCTATTGTAGAGGATGCTCGACAGATGATGGAGAAAGTGAAGGCCACGTTCGGGGAGACCGGAACGGCCCTCACCAAAGCAAAGTTGTTTGACGAGCGAGTGCACGAGGAGAAGAAGCTATCCGGTTCCCGGATGGTGAGGATTCTCAACGACTTTGCCGAACAGGTAGAAGCGGCAATGAAGGAGGCACAGAAGGCAGTGGACCGGATGGAGGAGAGTACCTGGATTCTGTCGAGAGCAACTTGCTCTCGCGGTATTTGACTCTCGGATATCTCTCTCCCGGATTCGTTCCCAGAAGTGACAACAAGAGAGCGGAAGGATATGACCCCTAAGTCCAAGAGAACGACCCAGGCCGGCAGGCCTGGAACCACCATCGACTTGGACTCACCACCCGCGTCCACAGAAGGCAATCCGGTTCCTCGACCTTAGGAGGTAGAGAGGAGTCGGAACCTAAACGAGGTTTTCGAGCAGATGGACCCGGGAGCGGACAACGCGACCATCGGATCGCGAATAGGGGCTTAGGATGTATAGAGTAGGTAAAATAGGAACGGATACGGAACCTATTCTGATCCAGTGGGGAGTAGGTAGGACTGAAAAGTCTAACCGAGATGGCGGCAGAACTTTCGCGAGTTTTCCCACCCATTTGTAACTTTTTGAAATGTATATAGTCAGCGCCCGCAAGGGACGCTGGGAGTCTTCTTTTTGCAATTTCTGTTGTACCTTTGTATGCGCTCTCTCGTTGTGTGTGTCTCCCAAGCTTGGCAGGTTTGCATGATGTGAAGTTAGGAAGGTGTAAGGCAGAGTTGTGGTTAGATTTCTCCCCTTAGTGCGAGAGTTTCCGATCCTTAGTGTGTGTGTAGGTTATGTAAGTGTTGGGAGTGTATTTCAATGCCTCAGCAAGATCTAGGGTTTTGAAGTTCCGGGTGAGATAGCCGCTGTTAGGCTAGGCGGATAGGGAGGGTATCCTTAGTCGCGCTAGAACTCCTGGACGGGTAGTCCGGTTGAGTGTCCGACCTTCTGAGAGGTCTCATCACCATAGTTGGTAAACGGAATGATCCTAGGTACTGTTGGAACGGACGAGTACAATTGTAACCACCTAGCTTTGCACGGGTAGAAGCTGGCATTGAGGTTGTTGTAGTAAGAACGGATCGTACGGGGGATCTCTGTGTGACCTGCGTTCCGGATTGCTGTTCGGATTGTTGTGAGGGATCAAACCGGATCCGAGTTAGTTAGGAGAGGAAGGGAGAGAACAGTGGGTCTTCAACCACTATAATCCGTAGAAGGAGTGGTGGGCCTACCACTCAGAAACCTAAGCGGCGAACCCTTTGATGGTCCAATAGAGGCAAAACTAAACCGGAAGAGTGTTGGGCAGATACAGGAACCAACCGGAGTGGATTGGTTCGGAGCAGTACTAGGATTGGAATGGTTTAGGTCCTGGGGATTGGGAGAATTGGATTAACCGGAGAATCAAAGAATCGGGTGGGAAGTAATCCGGTCCTGATCCTCTGGGTGGTTGTTTGTTTCCGGTTTTAGATCTAGAACCGGAAAGGAAGTTTTAGAGGGTGAGAGCGCTTACTCGCCCAAATCAAGTAAATACTTCACAGAATCTCGTGGGTTCGATCTTTAGAGTCACTTTGTTATGCTCTAGAGTGATTTTTGTGAGCATAATAGGGAATTTACTTATCCTGTGCTGCGACACCCTTGCAAGTTGTTATGAACCGGAATCGTACGGTGCCCTTAAGTGGAGGAGGAAATGCAAACAATGCTAGGGCAACTAGGTCTATACCAACCCATGCGAGTAGGCTGCCCTTGCATAATAGTCCTCTTAGGACAGTTGATAATGAAGGCCATGCTTCAGCTCCGCAACCCACTCAACCCTCCTCTATTTCTGGCCCAGGTGAATCATCCTTGCTCGTGCGTGAAGGCACAAGAGGGCAGAAAAAGCGATTGAGAAAGATGCAGGAGAGGCTACAAAGAAATCCCAAACGACAGAACCATGTTGTCCAAAGATTCATCATGGATGAAGCCAATTCCAATCGAAACATCGGGCAATCCAGTAGAGGCGGACGACATCCTGCATCCAACCTTGATGGAACAAGAGATGCATTGAGGTTGACTAAACGATTGGTGCAAACTAGCAGCGATGGCGTTTTGGATACTGAAGTGCGGAACCTGAACTTAGAGGTAGAACATGAAGTGCAAAATGAACGAGTACGAAGGGAGGACGAGGAGAATGATAATCGTGATGATAATGATAGGGGGGAGGAGTCGGATGATGATTTTGACCCTAACACTAATGAGGTGCCTAGTGATTACACATTTTCACCGTAACTTTATAAATATAGATTTAGAGGTAGTGAAGTGGTAATGTAATGCTTTTGCATAATTTTGGTGTGTTGAAGTTTTCCAGCTTAAGTTCATAGGCAAATAGCCTATAGATGAGTTTTGTGTCATATCTACTTTAGTATGAAAGCATGATAGTGTTAGAATTACAAAGTTTTGTTCAATGTCTTTAGTGTGGACTTCTACAGGTATAGATGTGGAGATCTTAACAAAGTTCATGGAAGTACAATTGAAGTAGAAGTTCATTTATAAGATTGGGTCACTACTCTATTAGTGTGTACAACTTATAAATACAGTAATACTAATTATCCTTACTTTTTTCTTGTTTTTGTATCTATTTTTGGTGTAATTATTATATCCAATTGCGATATTGGCTTCTACACTTCAATAGGAGTAGAAAATTTGAATTAGAAATTCCCAAGCATATGTAATAAAAACATGTAGAACTCAGAGGCTCCTATGAATGAGTGAATGACCACAGAATGTGAAGTACTTAATTTAAGGCTTAGGAGAATGCAATGGCACATGGAAACTGAAGGATCCTAAATCGTGAGCAAGATTGAAATGGTCGTTATATCCATGTTTGCAATTGCAACGGCACACGAGGTTGTTCTTAACCTTTAACGGATGGACTAGTGAGTATGAAAATCATCTCCAATGGAACTCTGTGATGTGATGTACTTGCCTTTCCCCTCACAAAAATACTCATTTCCGATATGAGGACTCAGTAAGATCTCTCTTTTGGGAATTGGGACTCAATTTTCAAAGATGGACAATTGCATTTATGTCGTATATTAGAAGTTCTTATCATCCACGGAACAAAAGAAATTCCTTGCGTATGGGATAAAGCCAAGATCGCCCTTTTCCTTACACCAAGGGGAGAAATCAAGTCACAAATTTGCCCTACACCTTACTAACTCCACATCATGCAAATCTGCCAAGCTTGGGAGATACACAAAACAAGAGCGCATACAAAGGTACAAGGAATTTGCAAAAAGAAGACTCTCAGTACCCTTCACGGGCCTGACTTAAATACAAGTCAAAAAGGTACAAGTGGGCGAAAATGCCTCCAAAAGTTCCGCCGCGACTTGGGCCGGATTTTTCGCTTCGTACGTACTCTTAACCGGATCGGAACAAGATCTAGATCCGTTCCTAACCTACGTACTATTTACACACTAAGTGCCCACTCGAGATCCGATGGTGGCACTATTCGCTCCTGACTCCATCTGCTCGAAAATTTCGTTCAGGTTCCGATTCCGCTCTCCCTCCTGATGATTTGGAACCTGTTTGCCTTCTGTAGAAACTAGGGTCGAATCCAAGTCGATGGCGGTTCCGGGCATATTGGCCTGATTCGCCTAACCTCCGATCTCTTGGACTTGGGGGTCGCATCCTTCCCCTCTCCTACCGTGACGTCTAGGAACAAATCCGGGAGAGAAATATCCAAGAGCTGAATCCCCCGAGAACAAGTTGCTCTCGACAGTATCCGGGTACTCTCCTCCATCTGGTCCGCTGCCTTCCGTGCCTCCTTCATTGCCGCTTCTACTTGCTCGGCAAAATCTGTGAGAATCCTCACCATCTTGGAACCAAATGGTTTCTTCTCATCGTGTACCTTCTCATCAAACAGCTTCGCCTTGGCGGCAGCCATTCCGGTTTCCCCGAATGTGGCCTTCACCTACTCCACCATCTTCTAAGACTCCTCCACTATAGATCGAGTGGTTGCAAAATTGTCCTTGAGGACAAGGAGTTCCGCTTTCGTTCGATCCAACTCCTCCTGCAGTCTCCGGATTTCCGCCTCTTGTTTCTAGGACTCAACTGGATTGGAAATACAGTTGGCTACCTTCTCTGGTAGTTCTCTGTCAGGTGCTGTTCCTACCAACTTTCTAATTGAGAGCAGGATCCTCCTCTTTAGCTCCCAATCCGCCCTCACGTCGCACAGGATCTTGACGAGCGGGTTGAACGGGTCGTCAGGATCCGATTCCTCCGGCACGGACTTCTCAACTTCCGGTTTCTCTTTTGGAGCTGGGGTGTTACGAGTGGGTGGCGTCCCCCACTTGTTGGGAGAGGTCGTCTTCTGTCGCTTGATCAGCGGTAGATCCGGTTCTTCTTCCTCTGACTCGCTATTCTCCTTGGGCTCAGAACTGGATTCCATCTCCTCATCCGTTTTCGATTCCCCGTACCTTAGGAGAGTTTCCTGAGCCTTCCATGCCTTCTCTTCTCTTGCGCTGAGAAGTTGGTGGGAATGGTAGAGATGGATAAGGTAGGGACACACTGGAGTGGCCCTACTCTTTCCCACTCTAACAACAAGTTGGGCGACTAGATCAGAAATGATCCAAGCCCAGTCAACTTTACGGTCTCCTCTCAAAGCACTGGAAATAGTGTTGGCGAGGGAGATAGTCACCCTCGTTAGCTTTTCCGGATGTAGGACCGGAACTAAGATCTTGAGCAGCCGACGTTGTCGCTCATCGATGCAGTCCTCCACCGCGTATCTGTCCTTCGGGTTAACCGCACCCTCGAACTTTCCGCGGCAGAACTCATCCTTCCGGCTCGCCATTTCTAGCCCTCCTGCCCGGAAACTATAAATTGTTCTCCAAATGTTCTCCGTCCAGAGATGCGGAACCGTTCTCAGAGTGTCATCAAACTCATTGGACAACTTGCCCAAGAGTTCTCTCACTATTGACTCCTCCCTGAAGCCCTAGGGTTTCTCGACAAACCCCAGGCAACCCATGGAATTTAAATCCTCCATGAGTTGGGACTTGGCTAATTCAGTGGAGGGAACAATTGGAACTACCTTCCGGAGCTTCACCTCTATTGATGATGTACTGGCCTATCCGCCTCTACTTCTCCTAAGTTGCGGCATGGACACAGATGAGCGCTCGCGGAACCCTTTCCGATTCTACCTCACTCTCTCCTAGCCGCACGTCTTGTTCTCACTTTCTCTCTTCGATCTCAACCGGAAATTAAAGCTGTAACACTCAAAAACCACAAACCTAGCAATAGACACTGACACAAAAGACTGACACGGAAAACTAAGTGACAGATGCAGACTGCGAACTCAGAGCACAGAGAGCGCTACGAAAACGAAAATGCAAAAGAGTTTGATCTAGACAACCCAGCCCTTATATAGCCGTTGGACTCCCTGCCACCTCATCATGACCCATTCCAGATCCGATCCTCTATATGGTATCCGGTCCATCACCTATCCAATCAGACATCCGCTCCTATCTGTTCACTCTCTAGGACTGGATTCAGCAAATCACCTCACTATCTCATTTTCCTTCCTTATTTTAGACCTAAATGGTTCCTTAGCTAAATCTGGATACCTAATCTTGAGTTTCTGGTTAGCTTTACTAGGTAAACCAAAAAAATTGATAGTTTCACGTTGTCACAATCCGCTTTACGAACGGTCAGTATTTTGACGGGTACTTAACCCCGCCACTCTCATTTGTTCTTCCTCTTTTTCCACAACTATTTTGTGCATGTATAGTTGAGTGAAAGAGTGGTGAGTTAGTGCTCGGGTGAGAAGCTAGAGTGTACTCAGATTTCAAAGTAGTTTGAGATGGTGGAGGGAGATATCCCAAAGACTTTGGTCACGGGCCGGATGGTTTGTCCAACCATTCCGGAAAGGCTGAGAGAGAGATTACAGCTAGAGGACAACCTCTATGAGATAGGGTGTGTTGGTCTGTTCATGCGGCCATGGACCGTAAAGAACGACTAGATGATCTAGGAGTTGATTGTAGGAGCCTCAAACCAATATGAATTGATAGTGAGAGGAAGGCCTGCAACTTGGACTAATGAAGTCTGGGCTAAGGTTTACGGATTCCCCCAAAATGGATCTAGTTTAGCTTCCTAGACTGACAAGTTTACAGTTGGGAAATTCAAGAACACAGCCCATTCTAAGGAAGGATATGCGATTAGTGACTGCCTAGATGCACGGCAGAGACATGTCCTAGAGTTCTTGATCCCTATCCTCTATCCGGAAAAGCCTACCCAGGTTACAGTTACGGTAGCAAACACCATATTTGGTGCTTTTGAGGGTAGACTAGTCAGTTGGGGCAAGGTTATTGGATCAGTAGCCTCCAAGCTTGCCGCAAACGTAGGAGAAGGAAAGACCAGCCCCATAGGGCCGTATCTTTTCCATCTCTACCACCACGCAGAGCTTCTAAGCGATGTGGAAATGGTGGAGTACAACACCAAAGCCACCATCCTCCAATACGGCCTCACGGAAGAAGTAACCGCAAAACAATTGTCGGTAGAAGAGGAGGAGGATTCGGAAGAGGATGAGCAACTCCTAGAGTGAAGGCAACGGAAGTCGACGGATCCGACATCTCAGAGGAAGCTTCCGGCTCAGTAGAAGATATCAGAGGAGGAAGAAGGAAGCATATTCGGATTCTTCAAGACCGGGTTCAACTAGGTACTACGAGCACAAGAGTACCACGAGAACCTGGCGAATTTGCTAAGGAGGATTAGCCGGGAGTTGAAGACAAATCCAGAAGACATCCTCGATGTCTTGAAGAAACTCTCGAATCCGGAAGTTCTCAAGAAGAAAGACAAGCAGATTGAAGCCCTAGAGAAGGAGAAAGCGGACCTTTAGGCAAGACTGAGCTGGGCTCAAGGGGAGATGGCTGCAGTAAAACAGAGAGAGAAGGAAGCCCTGTAGCTATTGAAGAACCTATCTAGGTTGGTGGACAAGCTAGCCGACTTAGTGATGAAGGTGGCTCTATCCTAGAGCTGGTTGACTAAGGAAGGGCACCTCACCAGATTCAAGGTGATCCGGATACTGGTGGACTTCTCCTCATGGATGGAGATTACACTAAAGGAGATGAGGCAGTTGCTTGGGCGGATCGACCCTGACCGTGTAATGGACTTCTCCAACTTTTCAAAGATCCATTTCGACACGGAAACCCCCGTCAAGCTCACAGCCTCTATGCCACTGCCGTCGAAACCAGAAGCCCTGCGGGAAACTCTTCGGTACTCGACAGAACCCTTCTCCAAGCAATTGGAGAAGACAATCCGGGAGAGCGTAAAGACATCGCCCGAGCCAAGCAAGCAGCCAGATACGACACGGGAGTTGGCACCACCAGAGATTATGGTTTCTCCCCAAATTCTAGTGTTTCACCTTCTGGAGAAGGAGCCACTTCCAACACCTCGCACCCAGACCCGGGGTGATTTGACGAAGCGGATTGGGGGATTAATGAATTCGACCCAGACTCATCCGGAAGAATTAGAGCATATGGTGGAAGAGCAACAACCAAGGAAGGAGATCGAGCCCATCATTTTGGATGAGACGTCTCCAGGCGAGGAGAACGAGAGGGAGATAACTCAGATTGAGAAATCTGAGGAGGAAGAGTACTAGATCGAAGGACAAGGAAGAAGGGAACTACTCTCCTCCGGAAATCCGGAAGATACAGACCCACGCGGCGTTGCGGATGACACCAATCAAGGCAACTCCAAGGGCAACACCAAGGTCATCTACGTGAGCACCAACGAGTCAAGGCGGGAGCAGCCAGAAGAAAGCGCAGAAGGGGAAGTAGTTAGGACCTTCCTTTAGGAAATTAGGATTTAAATTTTGAATTGGATCCGGATTTCCAGGTGTGGGACCGGGTTCCGGATTTGTAGGATCTCACTTTTCCAGATTTTTTGGGGAGTTTTTGAATGGTCACCTAGATTTCTAGGTGCCTTTTTGGCCTTTTTGGCTTTGGTTGTTCGGTGTTTTTAAGGGAGGGGCAGGTTGTTTGCCTCTCATTCCATCCTAGTGTTATAGTTTATACTTTGTCATCCTTTCTTTTAATCAGAGCCACTAAGTGGACCTTCAGGAATTGATCTATCATATATCCAGCTTTCCAGAGTTGTCTTGTGAATGTGTGGAAGTGTAAGAGAGGAGAAGGAAAGGAAGAATCCGGATTTGAGGGAACTTAGAGCTGGGTTGTGAGAAATGTTTGTGCCGTTGTCTAGACTAGAGATTTTGGTCTTGAGCACGTGTCTTTAAACTCCCGTAACGGGAATCCGATTAGGAGTGGTGTGGGTGCAGATCCAGAAGGCCAAGGAGGGTTCCGTGCGGAAATAAGCAACCGCCAGTGGAAGAAACCCCATATCACTTACTAGAAGGTTAGCCAAACCTTAGGATCAGTCTAGCAAACGACTTACAATCCCTATCTTAGTTCCGATTTCTATTGGTCTGTCGTTGTAGTGGAGAAGACTTGTTACGGCTCTAAGTGACCTGCCTCCCGGGTTGGCCATCCGAAAGGTTGTGAGAGTGTTTCCACTCGATCTAGTACAACATTTGGTCTAAGTGTGTGTTGTGTAATTTTGAGAGAGAAGAGAGTGTGAGGAATACGAGTGGTGAGTCCCTACCCCTCTATACAATCAAAGGAGGACTCACTAAGGGTAAAACAGAGGTACCAAAAACCAGTGGTTGTGAGTGAAGTGACGGATCCGGAATCCGGAAAAAGAGTGAATCCGGATTTGATTCCGGAAAGAGAGAGCTTAAGTTGGTAGAATAGATAACCGAGGCTTGCAACAACATACTAGAATCCCCTAGGACGATATTTCGAGTTAGTTTACACGTTTGGGTGTTGTAAACGGTATTTACCGCACGCTACGCGTACAACAACATGTTCGATCCGGTCGAGCAGAAATTGTCAGCACATGCTTGGTGGGATTTTGAGGGTGCATGTGGCAAGCTCATTGCTCCAATTGCAAAGAGGATTTTGGCCCAACCAATGTCATCATCTTCATGTGAACAAAATTGGAGTAGCTACTCTTTTGTTCACAACAAATACCGAAACAAGTTGAGGCCACAGAGAGCAGCCGATTTGGTGTATGTTTACACCAATTCCAAAGTCATAGCCGCATCGAAGGAGAAGGATGAAAAGAAGTGGTACCATGACAACGTGGAGTCCAAAGATTCGGAAGGGCCTATCTCAGAAGACGAAGATGATGAATCTGTATCTGATGATAGAGATGTTGTGAATTATGATATGCACAATTTTGACGATGAAATGTTTGAGACTCCTAATCAAAACAATGAAGACTTTGGAGTTGCGGATGGAGACATGTATGAGTTTTGATCAGATGAGGATGATTGCGGGCTTGATGATGATGTACCTTCAATAGCTAGATTTGTGGATGGAACTGGATTCATGAGTAGCAAAAATCTTCTACCAAACGTGGAAGATACGTATGTAGAGATAAAGGCGACCAATAGGACAACGGTTGTGAATGATGGGAGTCTTGAAAAAGATGAAGTGATTCCCATTTCTGATGCTCCATCCCCAATAATGGCGGTAGAAAAAAATGACCAACATGAAGACAAAGGAGGATGTGAGGTGAACGTTCAAATGAACGTGTGCAATGCAATTGGTGTGTCAATAATGGTATCGGCAAGCAAGAAATGTGTTGAAGCAAATATTGGAAATGCCAAACCACATGAAGTACAAGACAATGTTGAAGCACATTCAATGGAGTGAGGCAGCCCAATTTTTGTCAACAATGGTGTTGGCAAAATGCACCTCATGGAAAATTCTCTCGAACCACCACGTAGTGCTCCTCCACGTGCACTGTTTAAAACCGGTGCCACAACATTGAATGGTTCAAGGAAATCACGACTTGGAAAAAGACATTTGTCTCCTACGAAAGAAATGGGTTCCGGAGGCAATCCCAATTGAACCATTTTATCATGTACCAATGATGATGATAAGGATGAGACATTGGCTTCAATGTTTATTTAACATCGGGGCCATCCACCACGCCAATCCTTGAAATCATTAGGCCACACATCGTAGTCTTTGAATGCAATGTAGTTAATTATTCAAGGAGCACCAAAAGCAGAGATATCAAAGGGTGAAGACTCCATCAAAGCTTGTAAAAAAAAGAATAATGCAATCCTTTGCTACCTCTCCAAGCAAGAGACTGAATGTGGGTAGAACCCCACTTGATACCTATCAAGTGGGGTCAAAGAAGAAAATGAAAACAATCCCTAGCCTTAAGGAAGGCATTGATAAGGCTATATTAAGAGCCAAAATGGAGAAGAAGACCGGTAGATCAATGAGATCATTGACATCTACACAAGTACAAGAAGGAGTGAAAATTGTACAATCTTCATCAAACAACATGGAAGAGACGTCTAGCGATGAAGACGACCAATGGGGAATTAGATGTGACAGTAGTGGGGCTGAGGTGAAAGGAGATAGTGATTACAAGCCTTAGAGATTCAAGGGATGTAGGCTTAGGTGTTTAGGTGCTTATGATACATCAAGCATGTAATATCAATTGATTGTCTGAAGCTTTCATTGCAATTGGAGACTTGGAGTTTCCTTATTGATGTTGAAAATATGATTACTTTTTTTTAATTACAAAACCAAGAAGAAGTCCCCCCAAAATTGATTGTGTTCCTCTTTCTTTGTATGAAGTATGATACATTGTAAGATACATATATAATGCAACAATTTGGACTTCATGATTGTCATAGAATCATAGATTTGGTAGTTTTCAAGGGGAAGAGAATGTTGAATTTTTTTTTAATCCTTTCCTTTGATAATTCATAATTGCAATTATAGTGTACAATTTCTTTGGTTGAGTACACTACAAACGATAGTCCATGACTTCATATGTTATTGTAAAAAGCATTGAAGGAATCAAAGTTTACTTGAAGCTGTGTATTAAAAAACTAGCAACCGCCCATCCACCCGATCGCATTTACCCAGGGTAAATTTGCGGACGGTGTTATTTACCCACCGGAGACGTAGTGTCCGCAGAGTCCAGACGGCCGATTTCTGGACACGATTTTGCCTGGGACACTCACTTTCGTCAACCCTGAGTGAAATAGAAGTGGAAAGTTGTAATGCCAATTTTTCTACCCCATATGAAGCTTTCTTTTAGCTATTATTTTGGATGGTCCATCCTTTTTGGACCCGCGGTCGCCCCCACACCAACAGCCGCCTCCATCCGCCAACACCTCTGGAACCTGTAGTCGCCCCCTCCCGTGGTTGCCTCCATACCGGCGGTCGCCCCATACCCGCGGTCGCCTGTTTCGCATGCGCTAGACCCGCATGCACCCTAAGGCAACCTCGGGTACTTAAGCAGTCGCCCAGACCCACGGTCGCCATTCTTGGTCTTGCGCATTGGCTTTCATCCACCTTGAAGTGGGTGAATGTGTACTCGTGGGCCAAGGTGATTTCAAAAGGGGAAGTTTTTGCCCATTTTTCTCTCCAAGTTCAAGTCAAGAATGCCTCATTTTTCAAAAGAGGACCATGTCTACTTCAAAGGAAGGAAGTAGTACGGGTCGGATATCGGCTTGGGACAAGTACCTTGATAATCTTGCAGCATTTGTTGTAGATATAACTAACAAGGAGGTAATTGGGGGTGCCGGACCATCCAAGACAAAGAAGTCCAAGACAACACACGATAAGGACCCTCCCTATCCTCCAACACGATATACGACCTATGCGAATAAGGCTTGTCTCCAATGGTATGAGGAAAAAAGTGTACAATATTTGGAGAGGAAATACTTGAGAAATAAAGAGGTAGGCATCCAATCCTTGAAGGATGAGTTGGAGGAATTTATTACAAGGAAATACAAGGAATCTTTGGACTATGCAGATATGGATGAAGTATATTTCAACCAATGGCAAACGTGGATTGGCAATTGCCTACAAACTGGTATATTCAACACCAAGAAGTTGATGCTTGAGTTGCGACCTACAATGCCTGGATTTGGAGAAATGGATAGGGCCCAAGAGTTTCGTGAGAAGATGGATTGGTGGCAAATTGCAGCAAAAAGATTGTCAAGGTCTGAAGCTAGGGGTATGGGGTGGCAGACGGATGCATTGAAGGCTGCATTTACGAGAGATAGTGGTTCATGTATCATGTGGGTCTACTCAGAGGCCAAGGTGGTCCCACTTACTGGATTTGACCGTCAAGGAGGATATGCAAAGGTGCCCAAGGTACGCATAGAAGGGATGTCCATGATCCCAGCACGTGTACATTTTGCGGGGAAATTGTCAAAGCAAAGGAACAAACGCAATGCGAGGGTGGAACGGTCAGTGGAGGCTTTGCTATGCCCGTTGAATCATCCAGCCATTATTAAATTCCTAGCTGTCCATGACCAAACAATGGAAGCATACACTTTGTGGTGGAATGGTGGTAATTTCAAAGAGTTGCTTCATTTGAATGAGAAGGTGGTGCCGCATGTGGAATGGTATGAAATCAAGTTGGTCAAGCAACTTATGGGCCAACAACAAAAAGAAATTAGCCTCTTCCGAAGACACAAGGCAAAGTTGGTGTGGGCCCTGGTTTATGTGACAAGTCTTGTACACAATGCAGGGGTGCTGCACAATGACTTGTTACCTGTGAACATATTGTTGCGTTATCCCCCCCTCGGATGAAGAGATCAACATTGGGATTTGTGATTGGGGAATTGCAAGTCGTATTCAAGAAGGAGCTCCCTCGCATTTTGGATATGAAAAACATGAAAAACTTGATACTAAAAGGATGGGTCGTTGGTAGGCAGCTCCAGAGTTGTTCTATTTGTTTGGGCCAGAGGATTCAGATACGAGTCTAGATGTGATGAAAGCAACCTACAAATATTCGGTAAAGTCCGACTCCCGGGTACGCAACTCTTATATTATATACAGGGGTCATCGGCATTAAAACAGCTTAGAGGATGGCTTTTGTTAAAATTATATCAAATTAAAAAGACCAAAAAGCTAGATGAAGACCAAATTAAAAGAAAATTAAATGAAGAAAATGCTAAATTGCATACATTTTAGAAAAAAATTCACAATATATATGAAGAATTGAAACACCTATGCATAGTTTCTAAAAATATATTCAAAGAAGTTGGGTCTAGTTAAAATTAAATTTTTATTAGAAAGCCCCAAAAGTTGCCTAGCTCAGCCTATGATACATGTATTAAAAAAACTCATATAATTAGGTTTTTAATGCTATTATTGTCTTCAAAAATATTTGTTTCATGTACACAAGTACATTTTTGGATTCCTTGTTAAAAGGGCTACAAGATTATTCTACATTAAAACAAATTACATCCCTTAAGATTGGATTAAAATGCATTATAAGTGATTATAATCAAGGCCATATAATATGGAAGTTGCTTACTTGGGGTCCAACTCTTATTCGATTGGAAAGTTGACCCAATGCAAGAACATAGAACACATGGTTGAATACGACAAGGACTTATTTAGAAATCATGAGTCATCAAGGTACTTTGCCATGAAGTTACGTGAACTAGCTGATCCTGATGTTAACAAAAGACCAACATGTGCACAAGTGGTGGACCTCCTCATGGGTAAACCATGGTTCATAAAACCACCCGAATTCATCTTTTAGGACTCTGTCCTCTCATAGGATTTGATGTAATAGTTTTCTAGAAGGAATAGTAACGTTGGCCACCTTTTGTGCATCCCATTTTGGAAAAGGAATGCAAGTGTGTAAACTATTTTTAATGTGAAGTGCATGTTTGGACCCAAAATATTGAGTATTGTACATACACATCACCTACTTGCATGCATTTGGGTTTGAATATGAATTCTTTGCATGGTTCATTTGGTGGTAAGTCAATCTAATTGTTAAGGCAATCTAATTTCACTATTCAATGAAGGTATGTGCCGTCGCGGTCAGGGGTGTCGTACGCGTAGCGTGCGGTAAATACCATTTACAACACCCAAACGTGTAAACTAACTCGAAATATCGTCCCAGGGGATTCTAGTATGTTGTTGCAAGCCTAGGTTATCCGTTCTACCAACTTAAGCTCTCTCTTTCCAGAATCTAATCCAGATTCACTCTCTTTCCGGATTCCGGATCCGTCACTTCACTCGCAATTACTAGTTTTTGGTACCTCTGTTTTACCCTCAGAGGGTCCACCTTTGATTGTATAGAGGGGTAGGGACTCACCACTCGTATTTCTCACTCTCTCTTCTCTCTCAAAACCACAAAACACACGCTTAGACCAACTGCTGTACTGGATGGACCGGAAACACTCTCACAACCTTCTGGATGGCCAACCCGGAAAGCAGGTCACACAGATCTGTAAAAAGCCTTCTCCACTACAACAACAGACCAACAGAAACCGGGACTAAGGTAAGGATTGTAAGTCGTTCGCTAAACTGATCCTAGGGTTTGGCTAACCTTCCAGTAAGTGATACGGGGTTTCTTCCACTGGTGGTTGCTTATCTCCACACGGAACCGTCCTTGGTATTCTGGATCTGCACCCACACCAGTCCTAATCGGATTCCCGTTCCAGGAGTTTAAAGACACGTGCTCAAGACCAAATTCACTAGTCTAGAATATGGAACAGACGTTCCTCAACACTTAGACCCAAGTCCCCTCAAATCCGGATTCCTCCTTTCCTCCTCCTAAATTACACTTCACACACTCATTAGGAAACACAAGGAAGCTGGATATACGACAGATCAATCCCTGAGGGTCCACTTGGTGGCTCAGATTAAAATAAGGATGACAAAATACAAACTATAAAGCTAGGATGGAATGAGAGGCAACCAACCCGCCTCACACTTAAAAACACAAAACAACTCAAAGCCGAAAAGGCCGAAAGGCCACCTGGAAATCCAGGTGACCACTCACAACCTTCCCGAAAAATCCGGGAAAGGTGAGATCCTACAAATCCGGAACTCGGTCCCACACCTGGAAATCCAGATCCGGTTTAAAATCAAAATCCTATCTGCCTAAGAAAAGTCCTAACTACTTCGCCTTCTGCGCTTTCTTTTGGCTGCTCCTGCCTTGACTCGATGGTGTCCGCAGAGATGCCCTTGGTGTTGCCTTCGGGGTCACCTTCATGGGGGTCGATCGTAACGCCGCCCGGGTTTGTATCTTCCAGATTTCCGGAGGAGAGTAGTCGGCTTCTTCCTCGTCCTCGTCCTCCGATCCGGTCCGGTATTCCTCCTCCTCAGATTTCTCAATCTGAGTGATCCCCCTTTCAATCTCCTCGCCTAGAGACGTCTCATCCAACACGATCGGCTCGATCTCCTTCCTTGGTTGTTGCTGCTCCTCCACCATATGTTCGAACTCCTTCGGATGACAGCGAGTCGGATTCAACAATCCCTCGATCCGCTTTATCAATTGGCCACGGGCTTAGGTGTGAGGCATCGGCAGCGGCTCCTTTTCTGGAAGGTTGAAGACTGGGACGGGTGGAGACACCGTAACCTCTAGAGGCGCCAACTCCCGTCTTGTATCCGGCTGCATGCTAGACTTGGGTGCTGACTTCACGCTCCCCCGGATTGTCTTCTCCAGTTGTTTGGAGAAAGGTTCCGTGGAGTACCGGAGACTCTCCCGCGGAACTTCCGGTTTCGAAGGTAGCGGTAGCGAGGCGGTGAGCTTGACGGGTGTCTCCGTGTCAAAATGTATCTCCGGAAAGTTGGAGAAGTTCATTACCTAATCAGGGTCAGTCTGTCCAAGTAGCTGCCTCATCTCCTTGAGTGTGAGCTCCATCCGGGAGGAGAAGTCCACGAGTATCCGGATGACCTTGGATCTGGTGAGGTGCCCTTCCTCAGTCAACCGGCTCTGGGTTAGAGTCACCTTCATCACCATATCGGCCGGCTTGTCTACCAAGCCGGATAAATTCTTCAGCAGCTGGAGGGCTTCCTTCTCCCTTTGCTTCGCTTCAGCCATCTCGCCTTGTGCCTAGCTGAGTCTCGCCTGAAGATCCACTTTCTCCTTCTCCAGGGCTACGATCTGCTTATCTTTCCGCTCGAGGACTTCCGGATTTGGAAGTTTCTTCAACGCGTCAAGGATATCTTCCAGTTCCATCTTTAGCTCGCGGCCTATCCTCCTGAGTAGATCCGTCAGGCTCTCGTGGTACTCTTGCGCTTGGAGTACCTAGTTGAATCCGGTTTTGAAGAACCCGGATATGCTTCCTTCCTCTTCTTCCATGATCCTCTGTTGAGCCGGAAGTTTTCCCCGCGATGTCGGATCCGTAGACTTCCGGTGCCTCCGCTCCAAGGGTTGCTCGTCTTCTTCCGGATCCTCCTCCTCTTCCAGTGGCGGCTGCGTTGCCGTCACTTCTTCTGTCAATCCATATTGAAGGATCGTCGCTCTAGTGTTGTACTCCACCATCTTCGCATCGCTGAGAAGTTCTGTGTGATGGTACAGATGGAAAAGATATGGCCCTATGGGGCTCGTCTTTCCCTTTCCCACGTTGGCGGCAAGCTTTGCGACTACGGATCCAATCACCTTGCCCCAACTGACTGGTCTACCCTCAAATGCACCAAATATGGTGTTGGCTACCGTAATCGTAACCCGAGTAGGCTTTTCCGGATACAGGATGGGAATCAAGAACTCTAGTACATGCCTCTACCTTGCATCCAGGCAGTCACTAATTGCATACCCTTCCTTAGAATGGGCAGCGTTCTTGAACTTCCCGACTGTAAACTTGTCTGTCCGTGACGCTAAACCGGATCCCTTCTTAGGAAATCCGTAAACTCTAGCCTAGACGTCATTAGTCCAGGTTTGAGGCCTTCCTCTCACGGTCAACTCATACTGGTTGGAAGCACCTACTATCAACTCTTGGATCATCTGGTCGTTCTTTACGATCCACGGCCGCAGAAATAGACTGACACACCCTATCTCACTAAGGTCATCCTCTAGCTGGGATCTGTCTCTCAGCCTTTCTGGAATGGTTGGACAAACCATCCGGCCGGTGACCAAAGTCTTCCAGATATCTCCCTCCGCCATCTCAACTATTCAGAAATCTGAAGATACTATCACCTCTCACGCGAGCACTAACTCACCACTCTTTCACTCAGCTATGCGCGCACAAAACAGTTGTGGGAAAAGAGGAAGAGGAAATGGCAGTGGTGACGTTAAGTACCCGTCAAAATACCGACCATTCGTAAAGCGAACCATTCACTCGTAACGGGTCCCTATTTCTAGACCGGAAGTCTAGGTACTAGGCTATTGCTATCTGGGTTTCCGGAATCCGGATCCGTCCTAGGTTCCGTTACAGATTACTTGGAGCATCCATTCAGTGTTAGTGAGATGTTTTAGGCTAAGAGGGTTCTAACCCTTTTTGCCTGTTAAGAATTTTGAAAAATTCTATATACTTATACTTCTTTTAGTACTAACATGGTGACTTCTAAGATTACGGCTCGCGACAAGGGGTTTGGGACCTGCGATCGCCCCAGACCCACATGCGCCCCCCAGTCGTAGTTGCCCCAGACCCGTAGTCGCCATCACCCGCAATCGCTGGCGGTGGTCCTAGACCCGCGGTCGCCTTCCCAACCCGCACGCACCCACCCACCCCTATGGACCCGCACGCGCCCCATCTAGAGCCGCGCTCGCCCTGAGGCAACTACGGGTACAAAATCAGATCCTAAACCCGCAGTCTCCCATCTTTCCCTTTTGCGCCTTGTCTTTTATCCACCTAGAAGTGGCTAATTGCAAGCTTGAGAGGGGAGGGGAGTGTTGTGAGGAGGATATTCTATCTCTCCTCATGTCACTTTCATCCATTGATTGTAAATCACGCCAAATTGTTTGAAACTTGATTGTGATTGTAAATGTTCATGTTGATGTATTTGTAAATGTGAATTACCACGAGGTAATAGATTTAAGTTTGTACAACCGCAGTTTTAGGCTTGGTATATTTGGCATAGTATCCGAGTAGAATTGATCGTATAGATTGAGCATTATGGAGAATGAGCCCCCACCATTGATGCCTGCCACAATCAAACGCCTTACATGACAAGAGATGAAGCTCATCTGCAACAAGGGTCGGAAACAGTGCGGTAAAATTCACAAGAAGTGTGTGGCCATTTTGATCCATCCAAAGATTAAGGCATTTAAAGGTTGGAGAAATGAACCTGAGCCTTGGAGTTACAAAACCGTTTGCAAATACGTGGATTGGTGCCACATCAACAAATTATTTCCCTTGTGTCGGCACAAAGAACATCTCAAGCAAAACAAAGTAAATCTTTGTGGCAGCATGAAATTCTAATTTTTTTGGTTTTACTTAGTAATACTAACTGGATAGCTAGATAAGGGTATCCGGATTTGGTTAAGAAACCATAAGGAGCAGAAATAGAAGTGGAGAATGAGTTAGCGACAAGACCTACTCCATCCCGTTTCCAGAGAATAAACGGATAAGAGCGGAAGTCGGACCGGATAGGTGATGGACCGGATACCTTAGACGAACTGGATCCGGAATGAGTCAAGATGAGGTGGCAGGGAGTCCAACGGCTATAAAAGAACTAGAGCTACCTAGATCAAACTCTTTCTCATTTTCGTTTGCCCATCGTTGTTTGTGCTCTGTGTTTGCCTCTGTGCTTGTCGATTAGTTTCCTGTGACAGTCTTTTTGTGCTAGTGTCCGTTGCGAGACTTGTGGTCCTTGAGCGTTCGAGCTTTAATTATCGGTTGAGATCGGGGAGCGAAAGCGAGAACAAGGTGTGTGGCTAGGAGAGATAGCGAGGGAGTATCGAAAAGGGTCCCGAGCACACCAATCCGTGTCCATGCCGCAATTTAGGAGGAGTAGAGGCGGACAGGCCAGTTCCAATATACCCCCAGCGAAGGTGAAGCTCCGGAAGGTAGTTCCGGTTGTTCCCTCCACTGAACCAGCCAAGTCCCAACTCATGGAAGATTTAAACTCCATGGGTTGCCTAGGGTTTATGGATAAACCCTGGGGCTTCAAAGAAGAGTCCATAATCAAAGAACTCTTGGGCAAGCTGTCCAATGAGTTTGACAACACTTCGAGAGCCGTTCCACATCTGTGGATGGAAGACATGTGGAGAACAGCCTATAGTTTCCACGTAGGAGGGCTAGGAATGGCAAGCCGGAAGGATGAGTTCTACCATGGAAAGTTCAGGGGAGCGGTCAACCCGAAAGACGGATACGCGGTGGATGATTGCATCAATGAGCGGCAGCGCTGGCTGCTAAAGTTCTTAGTTCTGGTTCTTCATCCGAAAAAACCGACGAGGGTGACTATCTCCCTCGCCAACACTATTTTCAGCGCTCTGAGAGAAGATCGGAAAGTTGACTGGGCTCGGATCATTTCCAAGCTGGTCACCCAACTCGTAGGAAGAGTGGGAAAGAGTAGGGCCACTCTGGTGTGCCCCTATCTCATGCACCTCTATCATTCTCACCAGCTCCTGAGCGCACCAAAGGAGAAGAGGTAGAAGGCTCAGGAAACTCTCCTGAAATACGGAGAATCGGAAACGGATGAGGAGATGGAATCCGGTTCCGATCTCGAGGAGAACAGTGAGTCAGAGGAAGAGGAGGCGCCAATGCCGACCATCAAACGGCAGAAGACGACCTCTCCCAACAAGAGGGGGACGTCGCCCGCTCGCGACACCCTAGCCCCAGAGGAGAAGCCGGAGGTCGAGAAGACAGTGTCAGAAGAATCGGATCGCGAAGATCCGTTCAGATCACTCGTAAAAACCTTATGCGACATACGAGCGGATTGGGAGTTGAAAAAGAAGATGCTAATAGCAATCGAGAGGATGGTGGAAGCAGCACTCGATCAGGAGCTATCGGAAAAGGTGGCGGGTTGTATCTTTGATCTGGTCGAGGCCCGGAAGTAGAAAGCAGAGATCCGCCGGCTACAAGAGGAGGTGGATCGGATGAAGACGGAGATCCTGGTGTACAAGGAGAACTTCGCAGCCACCAAATCTATTGCAGAGGATGCTCGGCAGATGATGGAGCAAGTGAAGGCCACGTTCGGGGAGACCGGAACTGCCCTCACCAAAGCCAAGTTATTTGATGAGCGGGTGCACGAGGAGAAGAAGCTATCCGGTTCCCGAATGGTGCGGATTCTCAACGACTTTGCTGAACAAGTAGAAGCGGCAATGAAGGAGGCACGGAAGGCAACGGACCAAATGGAGGAGAGTACCCGGATTCTGTTGGGAGCAACTTGCTCTCGCGGTATTCGACTCTCGGATATCTCCCTCCCGGATTCATTCCCGGAAGTGACAGCAAGAGAAGGGAAGGATACGACCCCCAAGTCCAAGAGAACGACCCAGGCCGGCACGCCTGGAACCGCCATCGACTTGGACTCACCACCCGCGTCCACAAAAGGCAATCTGGTTCCTCGACCTCAGGAGATCGAGAGGAGTCGGAACCTAAACGAGGTTTTCGAGCAGATGGACCCGGGAGCGGACAGCGCGACCATCGAATCGCGAATAGGGACTTAGGATGTACAGAGAAGGTAGAGTAGGAATGGATACGGAACTTGTTCCGATCTAGTTGGGAGTAGGTAGGACCGGAAAGTTTGACCGAGATGGCGGCGGAACTGTCGTGAGTTTTCCCATCCATTTGTAACTTTTTGAAATGTATATAGTCAGTGCCCGCGAGGGACGCTGGAAATCTTCTTTTTGCAATTTCTGTTGTACCTTTGTATGCGCTCTATTGTTGTGTGTGTCTCCCAAGCTTGGTAGGTTTGCATGATGTGGAGTTAGGAAGGCGTAAGGCAGAATTGTGATTAGGTTTCTCCCCTTAGTGCGCTAGTTTTCGATCCTTAATGTGTGTGCAAGTTGTGTAAGTGTTGGGAGTGTATTTCACTGCCTCAGCAAGATCTAGAGTTTTGAAGTTCCGGGTGAGATAGCCGCTGCTAGGCTAGGCGGATAGGGAGGGTATCCTTAGTCGCGCTAGAACTCCTGGACAGATAGTCCGATTAAGTGCCCGATCTTCTGAGAGGTCTCACCACCTTAGTTGGTAAATGAAATGATCCTAGTTACTGTTGGAACGGACGAGTACACTTGTAACCACTTAGCTTCGTACGGGTAGGAGCTGGCATTGAGGTTGTTGTAGTAAGAACGGATCGTACGGGGGATCCCTGTGTGACCTGCATTCCGGATTGCTATCGGGATTGTTGTGAGG
Source organism: Straminergon stramineum (assembly GCA_963920665.1). NCBI lineage: Eukaryota > Viridiplantae > Streptophyta > Bryopsida > Hypnales > Calliergonaceae > Straminergon > Straminergon stramineum. The sequence goes on from OY987268.1 coordinate 5,487,823, forward strand.
GATCACACCAGATTCGAGTTAGTTAGGAAAGGAGGGGAGAGAACAGTGGGTCTTCAACCACTATAATCCGTAGAAGGAGTGGTGGGCCTACCACTCAGAAACCTAAGCGGCGAACCCTTTGATGGTCCAACAGAGGCAAAACTAAACCGGAAGAGTGTTGAGGAGATACAGGAACCAGTCAGAGCGGATTGGTTCTAAGCAGTACCAGGACCGGAATTGTTTAGGTCCTGGAGATTGGGAGAATTGGATTAACCGGAGGATTGAACGATTGAATGGGAAGTAATCCAGTCCTAATCCTCTTGGTGGTTGGACGTTTCAATTTTTAGATCTAGGACCGGAAAGGAAGTTTTAGAGGGTGAGAGCGCTTACTCGCCCAAATCAAGTAAATACTTCACAGAATCTCGTGGGTTCTATCTTTAGAATCACTTCGTTATGCTCTAGAGTGATTTTTGTGAGCATAATAGGGAATTTACTTATCCTGTGCTGCGACAATCTTGCATACTCGAAGGACAAGGGCTTCATACTTAGATGTTGTGAGGTGTAGGAGCACTTGTACTTGGAGGACTCAACTTACCGAAATGACAATTTATGTTTCTTTCTGGTGAGAATGGTGTATGCTGAATATGTGTTGAAGAAGGAAGTGGATTGGTCAACATTGAAGGAGGTCCCTATTGCGATCATTCCAAAGACCGCAAAATTTTACCACCAGATGAACTTGTGGATGTAAAGAAGATGTTATCCAAAGTGAAGCGTGGGAAGTCATTTGTTCGCGATGAAAGCGTGGTTTGGTCAGAGACTTCTAACTCTGATCAACACACCCATGAATACGATGGACATTCTTTCCACAGCGATGAGGAGGAGGTTGCCATACAAGAATCTAGGCCGGCTGTGGATGTGGGAGTCGACTAAAGTGGACAATCAGCTCAAGAGCCCATCATAGTACAAGATACGGATGAAGAAGGTATGGATGATGGGGTGGCTAGGAGAGTGGACCCCGTTTTGCGAGAGGGTGACAAGAGTGGTGGAGGAAGCAATTCAGAAAATGAAGAGGCATATTGCTTGCCAAAATAGAAAGTGCAAAATTAGCATTGCGTGCAAAGAACGAGCAATTGAAAACTTTGAAGGAGTAAGAAATGAATCCCACTTTCGTAGAGGTGTTGAAGCAATGGTTGAAGGCCATAACGAACGTCATCGAAAAGAATGACAAGGGCTTCCATTCCTTCAAAAGAAATCGTGATTTTTATTTGAAGGAAATGAAGAGTGGGAAGGTGCATAAAATGGACCATTATTTGATATGGAAATCAAAACTTGAAACCCTTGTCCGCAAATGTCAACAAGCACAGAATGAAAGGCGAAGCCTAGAACTTCAAATAATGGAGAAGAAAAAAGAATATTATGAGGCCGCCGTCCAGCACGTTCCAAAAGTAGAGCTTTTGGCTTCTTCCTCAACATATGGTAGTGTTGCTGGAGAAGTAGCATTGCTTGAGAAGTTGGTGAAGTTCCATGAGCAAAGATTACCATTGATGGTATCGGAGTTGGAAGCTCTAAGGGCAGAAAGTTTGTTTTTTTCGGATTGGTATAAATGGAATAGAGCTAGCATAGGGAAGTCTAATGCAGAATTACAACAAATGGGTTCGGAGCCCATTTTGAAGGACTACCTCAATACAAAATAAAATACCTAGGAATACAATGAGTATAAATACTTTCACCATGATTATTTTGTATTTTGCCTATCCTAGTGTTATAAAGAAATGCAATGTTTTGAGATAAAACAATGTATATGGTGTCTTGAAGCAATGTCTATACTAGAATAGTTAAATTGGTGTGGGCACACTAGTGGTGTGCATGGAAGGGAGAAAATGCCACACCATTTTGGGATCTTACAACTTTTCTATATGGATGAATATGTCTTTCTCATGTTTCGGGAGAAGGTGATGGTATGATGAATGGAATGGGATTCTTGCACATAATTACAATCGAATAGGAACATGGGATTGATGGGAAGTTCTTGATTCTTGACCATAAAAGTTGACATAGTATTTTGTGAGAATGTCCTCGTGAAATCTACAGTTCAACTTGTATTTATGATTTTCATATGAATGGTGGAGAACGAAAAACCGATTATGCCCCAAATACCATATTAATCAAGGAAATTTATTGAGCTTATTTGTCTCGGGTGATTTGCTGCATTGTTCCTCCTTGTATATAGGATTTTTTAGAATTCTAGCTTTAGCGTAATTTGAAGAAAATTACAATGGATATTGAGGAATTAGGTAGGTTTTATATGTAAGTTGGCCTACTCATGTTTTTTATGAATCAAAATTTTGACCTCCAAGGACAGGGCGAACCATTTGAAGGTATGGTAATGTGAAGTCAAGAAGTCAACATCCACGAAAAGGGGCATGTTGTATTTGAACCCCTTTTATTCCTTCTTTGTCCAAGTATCTTGAAAGCTTAGAGGAAAAGCTTCCTATAATTAGAACCTCACGATTTTAAAGAATATGAAAGGAAATATCCAATTGGACAATGATGCTCCACTCTAGTGGGTAGTGACCTAGTTTTCTTCTCAATGTAAGTGAAATTAATTTGAAAAGTTAAACTTTAAGAGCTTTGTTGATTTGATTCATACAAACTATTTTGGGAAGAACTGGAAAAGATCATTCTCGATATGATTTCAGAAATTGGTACTTTGGTAGAGAAGAAAAAAAGGTAGTATTAAATAAAAATCAATGCCATATGGAATTGCCGTACATAGGTATGCTAGGAAGTCATAGAAGTGGAATGAAAGAAGCAAACCCTAAACCACTCCATCGTACTTGCCAAAACAACTAGAAACATAGTGTAACTAAAACCTAACCCTTACTTGTCATCTATTATGATGGGAAGTAAGGCTAAATTGCATGATTCCTATGAATGTCTAGTCAATTACATTTGGTTTGTTTTGAGAGCCACTTCCTTCACCTTCTTCATAGGTCGATGCTTCCCCAACCCCTAGCTTTCGCTTTGCATGGGTTCGTGAAGCTGGTCCATTTGCCTTCAAAATTGATTGCAACACGTTGGAGTCCTGTAGAGCTTGGAGGGTCCTTGTTGTTTGCGGAGAATGTGCTTCCAACAAGTAGTCAAGTGCTTGACTTTGGTAATATGGTCCGTACGTAGAGTCCAAGTAAGCCATACTACTCAAGTCTTCTAGGGAGGTACTATCATCTTGATTAGCCACCTTGTCTCCTTCTAAATTCCAACAGTGTCGTTGCGGATGAGGACCCCACTTGAAGGTTGAGGAGGTCTTGTCCCAATATCCACCAAGGCATTGGAAGAAGAATGCCCTCCTCCCTTTGTTTTGTGGCCCCTTTCCCATGAGCCTCGGTGCAACTCTGGCAATTTCGTCTAGGTCTGTTTCCCAATTCAATTGCGAGCTAGCAGGTCCTTTTTCTTAATCATGTTGTCCTTCTTGCCAACTCCAAACCAAATCTCGGCCCCACAAGGTTGTATCAACCGTAGTATCATGTATGTGTTCCCAAGAAGGAGGCATGTAGGTCGTCAAGTTGAACATGGTATACAGGCAATCATGGAATGGTGTTGAACAAATCACACAACGTCGTCTAATCAAGCATTGTGTGATGAGACATTGGGGGTGGTATACATGTGCACAAGATCTTAGTGCCCAACCCCCTTCGGGGCCAAATTGTTCAAGACATATGGGGCATTTGGTATGGTCCAAAACAAAAGGTGCAGGCTTGGGCCACAATAGCATTCGTTTCTTCTCTTCTATGTGGCTAGACATTTGGTTTTCGTGGTCCCAACCATTTTTGCTCCAATCTATGACCTCCTTTTGTGGCAATTCCACCATGCACATGTTATTGGAAAACATGTCCTCCAACAATGCCCATGACGTCAGTCCATTCTCACGTTTAGGAGCATTTGCATCAAAGTTTCTAGAAACTTTCTCTAGCTCCTTCGCAACTTGTTGGGATCTATCCACGGAGAGAATGCAGGCGACCTTCCAATGATAATATGTGGTAGTCAACTCAGCCAACTTTCTTCAAAGCATCTTATTTTCTTCTTGAAGTCCATGGTCTTTCTCCAATTGAATAATTGATGGAACCACAGGAAACGAAAGAGAGTCTTGGGTCCCATTGAGGTCAATTGTGTCATTGGTAGTATATCTTGTGACAATAGTAGGAAGTGTATTCGGAATGATGGAGGAGCGTCTAGTGTGCTTGGCAAGAGGAGAACGTTGAAGGATATGGTTGGTAAGGTCCCCCACAACCTTGTCCACATTTTGGAGGTTTTGCTCAACAAAGGCGTTATCCATATCCAACAAAGTGAAAGTGTCATGGTCTTTCTCACAAAGATGTTGCAGTTCTATAGTTTGCTGAGAGATGAGTGTACTTTTTTGTTCACACTCACATCGCAATTTCCTCATTTCATTCTATAGTGAAGAAATTTCAACATCTTTGGTCTTAAGGAGGTCCAGAGCTTTTGCCAAAGTCATAATGTTGTGGCTTGAGCCCATTGTTGATGGAGAAATGGAAACACGGTGAGTTTCTTCCATAGCCATGTCCTCATCAGGCCTGAAGTCAAAGACGTCATTTATGTGATGTGTTGGCAATGATGGATTAGGAACTATAGTTGGAATCGATGCGGGTCCCACTCGTGTTGTTGAACGCCGTACTCTAGATGGTTGCCTTGGTCATTGTCCCATGGATGTCATGGGTCCTTCTACAATTTCATTTTGAACCTCATTGGGGCAAACAGATTGCTCCATGATTCGTATTACCCTATGGACGCACATACCATCAGAGTCATCATCTTCTTCAGACTCCTAAGTGTCAACCTCAATGGCAGGGGTTTGCGTTTTGTATGCACTTCGAATAGGACCAAGTCCCCCCTTAGGAAAGGCTAGAACTCCTTTTGGAATGAAACCACTCTTTGGACGAGTGACATACGTACTTCCCTTGATTGTGCTCCAATCAACCTCTTTGTTTAGAGCGACCTCAGCATATGCTCCTCTAGCAAGGAAGAGGGGGACCTCGTTCCTATCTACAAAGGCGGTTTTGTAGAGGACTTGCCACAATTCAATGCATCTTTGAAGGAATGCTGGATTCTCATAGTACTTCAAGTTGGCCTTATTGGTGTGCCGATTATAATGATGACGCCATAAAGGAAAGAACTTGCCGATGTGGCACCACTCGATGTAGTCTTCGCAGGTTTGTATTGTCCAAGGCTTTGGTTCTTCATTCCAACCCTTAAAAGCAAGGTGGGCTTCACTATTGAGCACGTGCAATCGCTTCCGATGAATAGTGCCCCTACGCTTGTGAAGTTTGTCTTTGGCAGCCTTCCATAATGCCCCAGCGATCTGTGCAGCAGCAGAGATAGGCAATGCCTTGGCATTGTTAACTCCAATGGCCATCAATGATTGTCGTGTCTAAGGCTCAAAAAACTCGTTTGGGAGTTTAGGTGGTCTACAACTAGTAAGGTAAGAAGGGTGGATGAATGTAATAAATAGTAAATAGTCAAGGTTCACGCATGTAGCCACTAAAGGATACAAGACAAGAAGCCTCAATGAAAGGTGCCCAAAAGGTCTTGGGCAAGTGGATAAATAGGTGGGGCGAGCGCGGGTGAGAATTGGTCATGGGGCGCGTGCGGGTGGGCGACCACTAGTTGAACCTGTGGTCTCCAAGGGGCGCGCACGAATCTCGGGGAGCAACTATGGGTCTAGTAGGGCGCATTCGGGTCTGAGGAGTCGACTACGGGTCTAGGGGCGCGTGCGAGTCTTTTGGGGCACACGAAGAAATTATGTTTTTTTTGGTGTCGGGCCTTAACATGCTCCTGTCTAAGGCCTGGACATTTCATGTTCAACTTGGTGTCTACATGTCTTCTTGTACATCTCTACGTCTACTAGGGGTTGAAGTGGATGTTGGAGATGAAAAAAGTGAAATTCATGTGAAAAAACACGGTGGTGTTGCTCTTTGCATCCACTTTGACGTTGAGATGGTGCCTGACATCATCATGTTCAAATGGTTGTCTGAAAAAACAATATTTGACACGTCAACAGTGGGGACCCACTTTGACCATGGGTAATTTTCATTTACATTATTATATTTTTAAATAACAACGTTGCCCACTTGAAAAAAAGAGTTGGGCAGCATTTTTTGGGCAGGGTATGTTAAAAAGTGGTGATGTGGCAGATGACATGGCAGATGACGTGTTCCAAAGCTGACGTGGCAAATAATATGCTGACGTGGCAGTGCCTGCCAAGTCAGCAATTTCTTAGTTTAACCATTCTGATGGCCTTCTCTGGAATGCCATGAGCAACTCCAAGACGTCCCAAAAGACATCCACGTAGATGTTTAATGTTGTAAATGATGTCTCAGAGGACCTATTGGCGTTGAGGGTGATCTTCCTATTAATATTCGAGTGTTTACATTGAGGCACATGAGACAAGAGGATGCTGATGATGAGATTAGGATAAGGCAATACGGACATTCCCTAAGACATTCAATGGGGCATGGCAGTCTTCATTGTCTTGCACATGTGCACTTCAACACAAGGTATGTTTGTCTGAGATGACATGTATTGAATTCACAAGAATTTAGCTTATGCAGTGTCTAAAGCATGAAACTTTACTATGATGTTTAGGGTGTTCACCATGGAAGATGATTTCCAACTATAAATGTCCATAGGGGAAGGTTCATGAGTGCTCTTAATAATCTGATACAAAAGTTATAAGAACAAGTGGCATGGAGGAGCATGATGATGTGGGAAACTACAAAGACGTGCATTGCTTAGAGGGTTCACATGAGGCACCTTCAATGCAAATTGGCAATGTCATATGAATGTTTTGGGAGTACTGAAACATGCACTAAAACATGCACTAAGACATACATATCGTCTACAGTATTTTCATGATGTCTGCACAGACGGCTATGTGTTAGGCGACCCTATGCTACGTGTACAAGGGACAATGTCAATCAAGCTTCATCGTCGGACACAACATTGTTTCCAAGGATGTCTCTAACGTCTTCTTTGACATCCATGGGATGTCTAATAGGGTCTGATTCAGCTGCCATTGGCTGCAAGCCAGGAAAGTCACCATCGTTTCGCAATTGCAGAATGTTTGGAGTGTCTTCATCAAAGTGGATTGCTCCACGTCTTCCTCTAACAACAGTTCGGCACACTACTTTCCACCCTCGTCGATGTCGGTCATCTGAGAAAAACACTTGCTGGCAATGAAGTAGAAAGGCAAATGAATCAACATGGACCTGCCCATCCATGTTATTGAAGTTTGCCATACTAAAGCCATACCGGTCCCGTTCAATACTTGGAAAACGAGCGTCTCGAGTCCCACGCACCCAATCACAAAGCAGAATGGTAACACAATGATTTCGGTAATCTAAAACCAATATTTCCTCAATGTATCCTACATACTCCTGTGAAACTTCACGAGGCCTCTCATTCAAAAGACCCCAACGACATTGCCGGTGAAAAGATGCAACAACACATGAATCTTGTGTAACAAGACCACCTTCCGCACTACGGACGCACAGATGCATACCATGACAATACATTTGACGATGTGATGTTGCATTTCATTGAGGGGGTTGCAAGTACTACAACACATCTTGCTGAACATGACGTCCAAAACGCTCTGCTTCTTTCACGGTAGATGTCAACCACTACGTGAAAGCGGGGAAGTCACTCAATTCTTGAGGATACTGGACAGTTCTGCGAGGATGTGAACGCCTTGAACGCCGACGAAACTCTTCGCGTTGCTCCCATCTTTGACTCCTTGCCTCAATGTACTCCCTATTCATGGAATCAACCCTCTACATATTTTAAAAAGATCTCCAATATGAAGTGCAAAGAGTTGGCATTTGTTTAGTGAGAAACACCTGCATTCAAACTAAGCTATTTTTCCCACCGTATCCAAGAGCATTGGTAATAAATTCCAATTACTAATATGCAAGACAATGATGAAAGGAATCTAGGATGCCCTAAAATCATTCAGACATTAGACATTCCTCGAGAATGCAAAGTATCTTATCAAACACATGGATAGTACAGAGACAACATCACAATTGACACAAGAACATCATTATTGACATTGTTCAACTTACTCGCGCCAAGACTCCAAGCACACGGCGTTGTCAATGACAAATGCATGTACCAACAAACGCAATTCATCTGACATGGGGTGCTTCTTTGGTGCCTTGCTCCGTATGACCTCATCATTCATGATGGGGTCTTCTTCTGCGTCCCATACCCAGTGCTGTGTTCCTCGAAAATCTTTCATGTACTCCGTGCAAAAGCCAAGAGTGTCTTCATTGTGATATCCTTCTGCTATGCTACCTTTTGGTCGTGCATATGTGTGGACATAATCTTTGAGTGTCTTCAGGTACCTTTCTATAGGATACATCCATCTGCAATGCACTGGTCCATATACAAATAATTGTTGCACAAGGTGTACTGGAAGATGTGTCATGATGTTCAAAAAAGTTGTTGGAAACTCCTTTTCCAACAAGCATATTGCCATGATCACATCATCCATGACGTCTTCTTTGTCTGCCTCTCTGATTTCTTTTTCACATAGTCGTTGGAAGACTCTGCTAATTTTTATAATAGCCAATCTCACGTTCTCGTCCAAGATGTTTCGGACTGCCACCGGTAAAATCTGCATGCAACATAAATTACTTCATTAAAGACATGTGGCCTATTATGTGACCTAAATCACCTAATTGAAGGCTTCCACTTCAACCATAGACATCTAACAGGAAAGTTTTCATTGAAATGGACAAGCTCTATGTCTATTCAACTAGCGCAATAAGACACAGTCTATCCAGCTGAGTGTTGTAATAGACAACAACACTTCCAGTACAATGTCTACTACAACAGTATCATGGACAAAGCATGCTCATCATGAGCCCATTGCTGGATTTTGTAGACGTTTTCATTGGTGGGTTCTGTAGACATCATTCACTTATAACAACTATCATGGGATTGTGTGGCTCACTTGTTGCATAAGCACGTGGTAGTCATGTGTCTTCATGTACTGAAGTCTTCCATCTTGGAATCGTTTGTGAATGGACCCCACATAGTTTGTTGGGGTGCGAATTTTGCATATAATGTCCATGAATTCCGTTCGCTCTTCTGGGGTCATGATGTAAGGCGCATGGGGCATGTAAAAATCATCTTGTCGACGACGTGAATCTTGTAGCCAAATTTCTTCGCGAATCCCCAACTCTTGTGCATCAACTCGACTTCCAGGGCTGTCGTTCATAGCAAGAAGCGTCTTCACTATATTCTCGCACAAATTCTTCTCACAGTGCATGACGTCCAAAATGTGCCATTCTAGAAGATGCTGCAGAAGTGGACATCTTCATTGTTAGACACAGAGTACAACTATACACACCTACAGTGTCTACAACATCGAAATTTACATCACAAGTGCGTCAGCGTACAACCTAAGTTATAGAAACTATAAAATGCTCACCTGAAAGTAATCAAGCTCGTATAAAGCACAAAGCCTTTTGACCCCAGTAAAACGAACCGGGTCATCTGGTCCATCTTCTTTCCCACCCAAATCCAAATATGATTGCCGCAATACAGCATATCGGATGACGTCTTCTTCAGTCATTCGAGCTGGTCTACTACGATGCTCTGTGCAACCATTGAACCGAAGATTCCGACGGTATGGATGATTACGACGTAAATACCTGCGTATGCCACCATAAACAATCTTGGACCCTCTTACACTTCGATCTGCGCGGACATCACCCGTCCGCGCCATTCTAGAATCTGTCTCAGGTCCACAATTTGGACATCCTCTATAACCCTTGCAACAAAGACCGGAGATGAGGCCGTACACTGGAAAATCAGGTATAGTCCACAACAACAACCCCCACATGATGAACTACCTTGAACCTGCAGGCTTAGAGAAATCTTGCGCTGCAACCCCTTGCCAAAGGGCATGTAGCTCCCGAAGTAGTGGTCGCAAAAACACATCCAAGTTCTTCGAAGTTGGGGAATGTTTCCCTGAAATGAGAATGCTTAATGAAATAAAGAACTTCTTAGTTACAAACCATGGCTCAAAGTTATAAATCAAAATGAGCACGGGCCATGTAGACCAAGTGGTGTTGCTCAATTTGAAAGGGTTCACGCCATCCAATGCCAATGCCAGACGTAAATTCCTGTCTTCAGCACCAAAGTTGGCAAAGACAGGGTCTGAATTGACATGCTTCCAAGCGGGGCTATCCACCACTGAACGCATGACACCATCTTCACTGACATGCTTCGTCCAACCGGTCAACATCTGGGCCAACTCTGAAGATCGAAACATGCGTCTCAACCTTGGAATCAAGGGAAAATGTCGAATTACTCTCGCTGGTATGGAATTTGAGCCCTCCAACCATCGTGATTTTGTGCACTTAGGACAAGTGCTCAGCTCTGCATGCTCCGCCTCGTATAGTACACATCCACTTGGGCAAGCATGGATGTTGTTGTACTCTAGGCCCAACTTCTTCATCATCTTCTTAGCCTCATAATGGCTACTTGGCATGTTATTGCCTTGTGGTAGCAAGTCCGATGACAAATACTGCAACAATTCATCTGCAAACTTGTTACTCACACGAAAGATTGCACACATATTCATGATGATGATGGTGGCTGAGAGAATACTACAAGTTGCATCCAGGTACACTGGGGTGGTGGCGTGCTCGTACAGACGTTCCATATTATCCACTCTATCATCTTCTTCATCCGCCTCTATGGACTCAAGGATGGGCTCAAACGCCATGGTAGCTGCATGCAATGTGTCGCCACGATCAAAAGCCTCTAAGACTTGCCGTTCGACATCATGTCCAACATCCATTGCATTGTCTTCGTCATGTGGTACGAAGCCAACATTGTCATCCTCCATTTCATTGTCTTGGATATTGTCTGCAACACCAATGTTGTTGCCTTCAATATCTGCATCATTGTCAATGACATCGTCACCATAAGCTTGGTCTTCTACCCAAATGCCATTACGAGGATAACCATCTAGAGGGTCCCCTCCCACCATCGACTTCATAAGGAAGTCATCTCGACCCCTCTTACAAAGATGTTTTCTAATAGTATCTATGGCACGGCGTGGCCCTCCATGACAGGTCCGACAAGGGCAACGGTAATTCCGCAAATCCATCTCCGTTGCCACCCTCAACTCTATTTGAAGGATGAGGTCTAACATGGGAATGTGGCGGAGAACTCGACCATCGTGATTGATTCTAATTCGTGCCCCTCGTAGCGGGGCTTCACGCACCATGGTTGTATATGCTTCTTTAGCTTCACATTATGCTAAGAGCCTTGGAAGAAAGTTGAAGAAGCCCTCCTATTGCAACAAGATGCAATGAGACACATGCAACACGTTAGGACTTTGGTTTTGCACAAAACCATCACAAAAATGAACATTGGAAGTGGCAAACTGCCGTACACATAGCTTCCAGAAGCCTGCCAGAGTTGACTTGACAATGCTATCATGGACACTATAAAAGACATACTATGTCCAGCAACAAGGAAAAAACATCTTCATAAACATGAAGGACAAACGGGATGTGGTCTACCAAAGCAATTTTCTATACTCTAGAAAGTCAAAGTAGACCTCTTTTTTGACACATAATCCTTGTTCTAAACATGCCAGCATGTGCATCCATGATACTACTACTTCCCAAATGAAGACCCTAAACAAGCACATTCATTTCATTCATTATATTGTAAGCCAAATACAAAGACTACCTCCTCTCACACTATACTAGGTGTACATCATATTTGAAATTGCACACATACATGTCATGAATTGTACAGTACGAAATACAAAATATCCAGGATAAATGCCATATCATATCACTTTAAAAACATAGTGTCCGAATGGACAAGTCTAATTCTATTAACCATCCTGAAATTGATACAGTTTGTCCAAATGGACAAGGAATTATCTTAAAAAAGTCAATTTTGACATTAAAAACTATCATGAATGTCAGACTAGACATTACTCTATGTAATGATGACTTGCACCTATCAAACCTGGAGCTTCAATTCATGCTGACTATGTGGTTCTCTTCCCATTCCTTGAGATATTGATTGCCAACTTTTGTTGCTATTGCTAGTCTAGGGAAGAGAAGGATCTCTTCTTTACTAGAGGCAACTATAAAATCCCATGATGTGTGTCATTTAGCAGACCAATCAAGCATATAGAATAGGCAGAGTTTGTGAGACTATTTTCCATTTCTGTGCAGGACGAAAAATATAGCTGTTAACATATTTGTGGGTACAAGATATATAGATCTCGTAGCACTTTTGGATGTCCACTACTTTTATGTACTTAAGGTCATTCAATTCTAAAACCACAAACAAATTAACATATAGACCCACTTCTCTTGATGGAAATTGATGATGTGATGGAAGAAATAGGGGTGAGGGTTTAGGGTCTTCATTCTAGTCAAGAATGAAAAAAAAAATAGAACCAACATCTTTAATTCCCCTAAGGAAAAAAAATATCAATGACCAATGTCCACATTGCTAGGACACAATTTAGTAATGAGGGCTGCATCGACGGGAACATGTCTAAAATGACCCTAAACTGACCCAAGAGGTTGTAAGTAACATGTCTTAATTGACAGAGAGTGTCTAAATTGATCATGTTCATTTCAATAGAAAATATGGAAGCATCTCCGGCGCTCTAAATGCTTTCAATTTCCTAATGCCCCTCTAGGAAAAAATTTGGAGGCCCTTAAAGCCCACTTAGGAAAAAAATGGAGACATCTTTTGCACCCAAATCAGAAAAAATATGCAAACATGTGTGGGCCTTGTAACTTCAATAACCCCAAAAGGAGGAACATCCATCCTACTAAAGAAAACAAACATGAGCACATCTGTAGTATCCCAAATCCATCTTAGGAAATAACAAAAGAAGATAAAAGGGTCCAAATTCATAGGTCCACATACACTAATTATGTCCACATTCAAAAACAAATGTCTAAAATGACAAAGAATGGACCAAAAATGTCCAAACTAACACATCTTAATTGATTGAAAGTGTCCAAATTGACAATGTTCATTTGAACTAAAAATATGGAAACATGCGTAGCATCTGAAATCTCTCTATTGTTTTCAAGTAATCTCATGAAAAAACTTTGCAAGCCTCCAATCCTCCTATTAAAAACTAAACTATGCAAACATGTGTAGGCCTACAAGCATCCTCATAAAATCCAAAAAAATATGCAAACATGTGTAGGCCTACAAGCATCCTCATAAAATCAAGAAAAATATGCAAACATATGTAGGCCTACAAGCATCCTCATAAAATCCAAAAAAATATGCAAACATATGTAGGCCTACAAGCATCCTCATAAAATCCAAAAAAATATGCAAACATATGTAGGCCTACAAGCATCCTCATAAAATCCAAAAAAATATGCAAACATGTGTAGGCCTACAAGCATCCTCATAAAATCCAAAAAAATATGCAAACATATGTAGGCCTACAAGCATCCTCATAAAATCAAGAAAAATATGCAAACATGTGTAGGCCTACAAGCATCCTCATAAAATCCAAAAAAATATGCAAACATGTGTAGGCCTCCAAGCATCCTCATAAAATCCAAAAAAATGTGCAAACATGTGTAGGCCTCCAAGCATCTTCATAAAACAAAATATGGAAACATGGGCAGGCTTCCAAGATTTTGAAATTATATTATACTACTGTTGTTGTCATCTATTTTGACATAAATGGTTTAAAAAGGCGTGCCACCTAGGACTCTTAGATGTCTTAGAAGACATTGGAATGGACGTTATGATGTTCTGTAGAACATCGTGATGCCACAGATCTTCATTCTAGTGACAGTCAACAATCGTGACTACGGAACCCTAAAAAGGTGGACGCCTACTTTTGCCTGTCGCGTGGAACCCTAAGGCATCTTCTTGCAGACTGTTCAAAAATTTAGCTTTGGAATTGAGAGCAATTTTTTGTGTGCAACATGACACTTCACTCAGGTGCGCATAGTTGTCTTCCGTTTCGAAGTGGAGAAGGAGCTTTAACAGAAGGAGATCATGATCTTGACAGGGATAGTGCAGGTCTCAGCATTTTCAAGAACTTTTTGGAGGAGGTTGTAGCCGCATCACTCACCTCAACAATGGAGGCAGCTGAGGCGCCCACTACATCCACCCAAAAACTCCATAGAAGTAGCCGCCTACACAATCCAAGTGAGTTGGTCAATGAAATTGCAACACCCCTGCAACAAATTCCAAAGAAGAAGAAGGTAACAAACTCTCTTTACTACACACCTTCACTGTTTGGACACTATGTTTGGGTTTAGGGTGTTGGGCTTTTCAACAAAGGTTGATTTTGCTTGCCTGATCGGAGGGAGAGAGTGCACAGGGGTGTGTAGATCGACCTAGAGAGGGACAAGGTGCAGTTTTAGGGTTCTGGCCCATCCCTCACCTGTGCTCCCGTGGACGTCCCGATGGGGTACGGTGCTGGAGGCGCCGGTCCTCCTCGCACCTGCGCCCGGTGCCGCGTCCCGCCCGGAGCCTGGTTCCTCACAGCTCCGTTGTCTGTCCCTCCTAGCTGCGCTGGCCCTTTGCCTGGCGGTTGCTCGCTTCGGGAAATTTGAATTTCTTACTTGATGGTGGGCATCAATCACAGTGGGTGCGCGGACGTAGACTATTAATTATGGTGTTCATCTCCTTTGGCGGCTTGGCGTTCATCCATCCCCATCCATTAGCGTTCTACAATACTCATTCTAGATATCTTCGGCAACACCGTAGCGTTTTCTCTTTCTTCGCAGTGTGCTTGCTTGTTGCTTCTATGTTCTTGAATTTTGTGAAACTTTGCAATTCGGAGGAGCCTTGGGAATTCGGAGGAGCCTTGGGTGATGGGCGAGGTAGCGTAGTTTTCAGATTCTGGTGGAGTGATCGAGTACTGAATCTTGGTTGGGGATTGAACTGCGAGGGTCGCGGCAAGGGTGTCAACGTTGGTGGTCGAAGCGCAAGGGTGTGAGTGTCGGTGCTGTGAACGTCGGTGGCCTTAACGTCACGAGCCTCTCTTGATCTCAGATTACTGTACTAAGGTTGAGAGTAAGGACGCCTAACTCTGCCGGAGTTTAGAATCAAGTCTGGGAGCTTTTGTAAGTAATCTCGGTGAACTTGTTGTGTGCTTTTTGTTGCCTTGTCTTCAGCGAGTGTTTTGAATTGAAATCATTGTTTTGAGTTATTTGGTGAAGACGCGTGGGTGATGCCACAAATCTGGTCTTTTGACGTTGGTCACGACCTGTGAGTGATGGCTTCGGCGTTGGTCACGACCTGTGAGTGTTGGCTTCGACGTCTGAACGCTGTGTTGGACCGTGTCTTGGACATTGATCGCAGCGCTGATCTTGTTGCCTTGTCGAGCTCTCTTGATCTCAGATTAGTGTGTCGGGTTGTTTGTGAGGACGCTTGATTGCCGGGGTTTAGGATCAATTCTAGGAGCTTTTGTAAGTAATCTCGGTGAACTCGTTGTATGCTTTTTGTTGCCTTGCCTTCAGCGAGTGTTTTGAATTGAAATCATTGTTTTGAGTTATTTGGTGAAGACGCCTGGGTGATGCCACAAATCTGGTCTTTTGACGTTGGTCACGACCTGTGAGTGTTGGCTTCGACGTCTGAACGCTGTGTTGGACCGTGTCTTGGACATTGGTCGCAATGCTGATTCCAGTTGTTAACTACGAATTCTAGCCCCTCTGTGGGTTTAGGGTTTTAATAGGTCAGGAAACGTAGTTTATGTTCATGAACATTGAGGCCCCTATTGGAAGCCCCCCTGATGTTTTAAATTATTTGTGTTGACATGGATTGGCTATGCCCCCCAAGGTGCTTGTGTTTGGGCTTATATTTTTATTGATTATTTTGGTGAGACTGCATGTCGCTATTGATGTAAATCCGTCGTTGTAGACATCTAAGATGTCTAAACGCCATGGTGAAATTCCAGGACCATGGGACCGTGCTGTTGCAGTCATATGGTGTTCAAATCGGTAATTGTGAGACTTGTATTGTCATGATCAGTGATGAAGGCCTTGTGCATGTTGAATCTCAATTTTTGCCTACAGCAATAGCTATGTTTCTTGAGTTTCATCTTTTTGGAAATCCCTGTACTTAGACACCCTTTTTGATATCTTGAAATATATGAAGGTCACGTGAGTGAACCCTAGAACGATGTCTAGATGTTGAGACTGATGTTGTAATCGACGTCTCAGTCATGTGAAGTGTTGCATATTTAGCTTTGGGCGCCATAGGTGATGTTTAGGAAGTGTCACAATGATCCTGTTCGGTGTTTTTCCTTACATGTTTGTCCTAGGTAGTAGGTGAAGATTTTGTGAAGTGGCCTTTATCAGAACCAAGAATGGCACCAAATCGTTCGAAATTGCCAATGAAGCGTGGACTAGAGTCACGACATGGCCAGGGAATTTCATTAGATGCTAGGCCACGTCAAGTGGTCCACAATCGTTCGTCCCCGGAGTAGCGCTCGAAGAATGGCAATGACAATTGGCAAGCAGGCAAGCCGCCAACAAGAGAAGGGGAAGGGGAAGGCTGCAGCGAGGAGTCCACCATTGAAGAAGCGCCGAGCGCGCATGGCACAAGAGGAGGTGGAGGAGTTTGACCCGGAAGATGAAGTGGAGTATGAGGGTTCCAGCGATGACTCCGATGATCCCTCAAAATCCAAGTTTGTGCTTTCATTTTGTCCCTTTGTTTCCAGTTTCAGGTTTTCTTAGAGAATGCTTGCCTATAGTAGCATGTCGTAGGAGTCCATGTGAAGGCCATTCAGCTGATTGAGGTGTTGTCAAGTGAGTCTCACGTCAACGTAATTTTGGTAGTAGACACTGATTCCAGCACCGACTTCGTTATGAGACGTTGATGTAGACATTGTTCTAGACATCGATGAAGACGTCGTATGTCTTTATGTAGCAGAGATATTCTTGGTTTGACTTTGTGTTCTTCATGGCACAGGCAGATGTCCGAGTATGGGGACTCGTCGTCCTCACACGATGATCCCGACACACTGATGTTGGAAAAGGAGCCAACTCCATCTCCAAATCCACCCTCGAATCGTGTGAAACGGATCATGAAGAAGGAGGACACTGCAAAGGGGGATAAGCAAGTAGTGAAGGTGGATAGACGTGGCAATCCTTAAGGAAAAGCCACTGAATATCTTGCAAATGATGTGAAGTCATTTGCAAAGGATCTCCACTCGGCATATGGGTGGGGCGACCAGCCAATGAAGGACAAGATGCGGTTCTTTGAACACGTGGCAACAGGTATTAATTGACATTGGAGTTGTTGTAATGGTTTGCATTTTGGTATTGGTGCAACAGACGTCCACATGCTGTCTCGGACGTTTTAGTGTTGAGCAAGATGTCAATTTATCAGATGACTCACTACTTTGGACTCTTAGTTCACTTGATTTTGTTGCCCTTGCAGACTGAACTGTTAAAGGTGGTCTTGAGATCAACCCAGGCTGGTATGCTCAGTTTGTGACGAAGACTTTGATCAATGTACACCACAGCCTCATGAGGCTCATTGACCTTGATTTACCTATGCCCGTCGGCTTGGACCCTGAGGTTTGGGAAACCCTCAAAGCGAAGCGTAGATCAGCAAAGGCTCAAGAGAAGTCAATGCAGATGCGTGCAGTTTCAAAGTCTAAGAGCAACAAGGAAACCTAGATGAGGTCCATAGAGAAGCGTATGATGGGGGAGTTGGTAACATGTGCTTCACTCTAAGTGGTGTTTCAATGTTTCTATGCTAAATTTGTTGTCCTTACCAGCATTAGTTAATGTTGTTATCATGCATGTATAAGCATGGGTGTTGACAAGTGGCCTCTTATTTATTTCCTCATCGATGTCTAGATGCACATGTTTTGTTTTCTTTACTGTTTCTGTAGATTAACAGTGAGCTTGTGATGTATAATTGGCAGACTCTGAAACTGGGACGCATACCCCAAGATGATGAGCTTCAGCGTGCCATCGAAGAAGAGTTTGCCCAGCATGAAAAAGAGCTCCGCAATGCAAACATCCGATATGCATCCCCCCAGGACATCGAGGGAATGCGTGCAACAACATCAGAGATTGGAAATCGTCTTTCTGAGATGAATAACTTGATCCGTTTGCTTGTGCAATCCTTTGGCCCTGACAGTGTACAACATCAGATTCTTGCATCAACGCCCGCAGGCCTGGCACTCTTGTAGGGCAACGTCTACACCGATATTCCCCAAGTCTTTCACGGTCACAACACTGTTGTAGGTGACGTTGATGGAGATAGAACCAATGCTGTGCAGGCTAGTGAAGTTGGTGCAGACGTTGGCGTGGATGCAGATGAAGACGCGGAGCCTGAGGTTGACTACTTGATGGACCATCCCCCAGACAACGCAGGAGACATTGATCCCGAACAGATTGAGGTTGATGTTGCTGCGGGTACCACTCCCAGCATTGACGAAGTGGCCCTTAACCCCCCTGCAACGCTTGTTGATAACGCGGTGAGCGCTCCCGTGGACGTCCTTGCGGATCCATATTCCATAGTGGCTCAGCCTGCATCCGTCGAGGGAGAGGGTACTCCTATTGCCTTAGCAGGGCAATCCAACCCTCGAGAGGTATTTTTCATGTTGGACAGGACAAGAACATAGATGGGAGCTAGACATTGGTGTGTTGTTTTAGACATTGTAGTGGACATTCTGTATCTCTCTCTTATTATAGTGTTTTATCATTTAGTTCTAATAGTATGTACGGTGGTATTATGTGCAATCAGGTTGAAAATCTTCCATCGACGGGATCGTCGTCTCGCGCCAATCGAGTGACAAGGACCTTGAAGCCAACACCGAAGCCAACACCAAAGCCAACACAAGTGGTCACCACTGTGAAGGCTACGAAGGGAACCATGCAGCAAGTGCCCAAACCCAATCCCCCTACAAGAGGGGGGCAGCCCAAAAACGGAGAAGCATCACGGAAGAAATGACCATTGAGGTGTGTTTTGATTCTCTCAAAAGTATGGATATGTCGCTGGTAGGCCTTTAGTTGTTTGTTTGTCCATTGTCACTAACGTCCGGCGTTTGTTTGCAGGACTCCTTCTATCCATGGAGACCTCGCCTTCAACGCTCAAATGTTTGCTTAGACATAGAGGACGCTTCATGCAACATTGTGAGAACTTCTTGGTGGCACTATTTCATGATTATCTAAACGGGTTTAGTGTCTATCATATTTTTTGTGGGGCATGTTGTGCTATATTACCTTTTACAAAAGCTTTGTTCTCCTCATGGAGATTTGTTTTCCTTGCAACACTTTACCGGTATATGAATATGATATTTTTTGTTTGCCTAGAGGTTCCTCCATTCAGTGGTGCATGTATTTCAAGTATTGTGATTGTGCTAAGCTCTCTTGCTATGCAATGTCATTCATTGATATAGTGTAAAACCAACTTTGGTAAACACGTGCCATGCCAGAGCGTTGTTTAGGTCTCTTCAAATGTGGGCACAATGTCTAATGTTCAACGTCCTCACGATCATTGCAATGTTGCACCGCATTGTTTTGATGTCTAAACGTGTGTCTACAAGCACACATAGGAATGCACCATGTGGTTAGGTAGGACATAATCCTAGACCCCTTCAATTTAGTGTCAATGTCTGTGAAGTCTACAACATGTCTTCATTCACGTCTCACAGTGCACATTGCTATCACATCTAAGCTTGCCCTAAACGTGGAAGCATCAAAAGCTATGCATGCATGTCATTAAACCTAGCCCTATAGACGTCCTGAACATTGTCTACACAGACTTGTGCTTGTCAATTGCCTAACTAGTTAGTGTCATTTCAGACATCCCATGCTCAAACCCAATCTTCAAGGACGTTGGTATGAAGCATGCACACGTTGTCTACAATGATTTGTTACTTGTAAAAATGTTGTACATGTGAATGTTGACATCCAACGCGCCACACGTCTAGTAGAAAATAGCATGAACATGTCCTTAACCATGTCAAATTCCCCACTATGAAAGCCTCAAACGACACAAATGGCGTTAGAATCGACGTGCTTACCAGGAGTGCATGTTCCGCATAAACATTGTCGTTAACATAGGTATGTCTAGGACAACATCATGTTAGACATTTTGATGTCTGAAAAGACATCTTTCATACGTATGTAGAAAGCTCCAAAAGAGGCTTCTCCACGCACCAAAATTGTCCACGTCAGCATTCGAAGATGCCACGTCACCTACTATTGACTCCCCGGTCAATGTACACATCAGATGCCACATCAGATGCCACATCACCAAAATTGGATGGATGAGAAAATTGCCAACCTGGCTGCCCGTGCTCACATGGCACCAAATTTGTAGCCACATGGTAGAGTTCTGGCACCCATTGACCAGTGTTTTTTTGGATGTCCGGTGCTTAGCATGCCGCTATCCAGGCTAATTCTTGGATGTCCGACCCCTATTTTTGCAGACGCGATGTGATTAGACACCTACGTCGACATGCCTAATGTTTGATCAGACGTCTGAGTGTCTAAATTTCGCAGTCGGGCGACTGCGTGTTTTCTTCTAGTGGGGGGCGACTGCTTTTTCAGGGGCGCGTGTAGGTCCTGTGGGGGGCGACTGCAGGTCTTTGGGGGCACATGCGAGTGCCTTGGGAGGCGACTGCGGGTCTTTTGGGGTGACTGCGGGTAATTGTGGGGCGTTACTTCTCTTTAGATTCTCACTTCGTGTCTTTGCTTCGCAACTTGCCACATACCCCACACCCGCAATCGCCCACCAGCCTAAACCCGAAGTCGCCCTACCCGTGATCACCCACACCCGCATGTGCCCCTTTAGGATGCTATGTGGAAGACACGTGTCTACCACATGGCATCCAGGTGGCCTCACGGGCAGGGTGAAATTTTTTTTAAAAGTCAAAGCTAAGTTTGACTCTATTAGACGGACAAGAGGGTCTACTTGTCGTGTTGGACATCGTGTTCGTCAAGTTGTCGATTTGTCCGCCAGAACAACCCTAGTTGCGTGCTTTGGAGAATTGATTGAAATTAATACTAACGTCCAAACAATGGTTTTCTAATCCCACCTAAAAGAGTTGGTTCCACTCTCTGCAAATTTTGAAGGAAATTTTCACAAATGTTAGACCCATGGCCAATAATTTAGCATGATCATTTTCCAGTACAAATGCATATTTTGATATTTAGTTACATCTTCATATATTAATCAGTTGTACAGTACAATTTACAGTCTTCACTTCTAAACATTTTGTACATTTTATACTCAACATTTAAATTGTCCAGTTTGGAAGCCTTATGTATACGAAATGTTATCAAGACAATTAGGAAGCCTCATGTTGGAGAAAAATGGAGTGCATGTTCATTATTTATGGAAACGCATTTCCTTTTTTCTTACAAATATTCAAATTTGGAGTTCCAAGTTGTTAGAATTTCATGGATTTTACCAATCCCACTAATTTGTGATATGAAAAAAAAATGCAATATCACAAACTAGATTTTTTTGGATATGTACCAATTTGGGGGGGTCAAGCAGAGTATCCTCAACCATCAATCGAATCCGACTAAGGTTTGGGAACACTCTCCTGGACCCCCAATAATTGGTACATCTCAAAACATTTTCAACTTTATTTACTTCTCCTCTGAAAATTGAACAAAAGAAACTTGATTTGAATTGATGTTTGTTATTTGCACAATAAGAAGTGCATGTAGAAGGGTTTTGGAATTCACCTTTAAAATTCTTCTTAGGGGAGACTCATAAGCCTTTTGTTGTTTGTAGTAGAGATTTACGTTGAAATAGTCTCATTTACTCATTGACCTATTGTAAACAATTCGTGAGTGAGAAATAAATTGATTCTTGAGTAGTACCAATTCGAGGGGGTCAAGGAGATTCTCTTCTAACCTCAGTCAAATTCGACTAAGGTTGGAAGAGAATCTCTTTGATCCCCTCGAATTGGTACTACTCAAGAATCAATTGATAATCATACCTTTGTTGCTTTATGTATTCACAATTGATTTGATTTTGTTCTTTCCATATGAGCAGCTTGTTTTGATGAAATCAATTGTTCCAAGAAACTTAATAGATCATTCTTTTGAAGCCTTTCAATTATTTAGAATTTTTATCCCCCTTGTTGCTTGCTTACACTTGAGGATTTGTGTTCTTTTTAGTTTGTTCTTACAGTGTTTCGTGATAATCTTCCAAATCAAATATTCTTCATTAGTTTTGATTTTTGAACACTCTATAATTCTCTATAGGTTTTGAAGACATACTAAAACTATTTTTGAGGCCCACTTTTGGGAGTATCTTTAGGTTCTCCATGGACTCTATTTAGATGTGACTAAGGTCTATGGGGGACCTAGAGATACTCCTGAAAGTGGGCCCCAAAGTTTTGAAATGTCGACAAACTTGTAGACTTCTTTGAATGATCATTGTAAAGCAATTTTTAGTTGATGTAGTAATCCTTTGACATTAATTTCATAAAATTTGGTGGTTCAATAATAGGGCGGAGATAGAGGGATTGCCTCTTCATCCATTCTTCTGACTACCAATGTCCCTCTAACTCAAGTGGCAGGACCTTCTGAGCCCATGACTCCTACAAATCCCAACTTTTAGGTCTCCAATGTCTCCATTGCTGAGGAAAGTGGAGAAGAAGACTTGGTAAGTTTTAATGATATTATGGATGCATGTGATTGTGCAGTGGATGAACTTGAGCATTCTAAGTTGAGTCAGGTTAGTATTCCAAAGCCACGCAAAGGCAGACAACCCGTGTTCTCTCCAAAGAATTCCGGGACAGAGTATAGCTCGAAACCGCAGACCTCAATTTCCATTTGTAGTCCAATGTTTGAAGACACATCAGATTGTGCATGTAGTGCTAGTCAAGGTAGGTACGAAGTGGTACTCATTCATTTGAGTTTTGACTCAAATGAAAGTGTAGACATTGTTACCATTTAATTGGAGTTAAGGAGTTGGATTTTTATTATCATTACAAAGATTTTGGCACGTCTAATTTGCCTATGTAGAGGATTCTGTTTTTGAATCTTCATATGTTCATGGACTATAACTCTTATATTAAAGTTTTGGTTTTCATTATTGACTTCATACTTCAGATTTTGGATTTAAGTCTTACATAACAATTCCATGAATCTTGAATCATTTTTTATTTGTACTTCACAAATGGATGTGTCTTCAGTGAATTTATCACAAGAAAGAATTCTTGAGACTCTGGGGACCAATGACACTACACAACCAAAGATTGGATGTGAAGGTGAAGGAGATTTCATGGAGGACGATGTGGTTGAGGACGAAGAAAAGGAGTTGCTTGAGGATGAGCTCCGAAAACTTCAAAAAGTGGACTCCATTGCTACCATCTCCTCTCTAAGAATGAAGACGGATCAACTCTTTCGACTACAAATTCCTTTATGCACACTTGTGGCAATGCCCATGATGAGACCAACCCTATCCTATGATCTTGTGAAGCTTGAGCAAGAATTTGTTAAAATGGCTATCGAGATGGAGCAACAGTTTTTTATGTAACTGTAATGAATGAAGCCGGAGAGAGCTCTGAGTTTTCCAAGGAAGAGATTGATGAGTGGGGTCCATTGTGGAAGAGCAAGAATGAGATCTTTGAAAAGCCTATTGACTCAGTTACTCAGATGAAGTTCTTAAAGAACCTGAAATTATGGATTTGTGATGGAAATCACCACCGCCTAGCATGGATGAACCACATTTTGAGGCTTCATTCCACCGATCCAAATTGGCACTATACAGTAGACTATATAGTGTTGGACACAAAGGGCAAAATTGAGTTGGTCATGCACGTGATGCATGACACAAGCAAGTGAGTATTCATCTTACTCGCGCTCATCTAACTTGTTGTATTTTAGTTCATTTATTGTTATTCGCATATATTTCAACTGTTATACCAAAAATGTTTTAAGGGTCACTGTATAAATTGCAAATCGATGGAAGACTCCCATGTGAAGACAAATTTGGTCCATATGTTATATCGGGTTCAAAAATACGGCCTTTTACCAATGGACAAGTTCAACAAGATGTTGCGGCCATGAGAGGTCAAATGTTGTGGAGCTAAAAAAGTGAAAAAGACTTGGTATTCAATGCCAACTGAGGTCTTTACTTCATTTGTTTTTCAGGTAAGAAATATATTATCTTTTCATATTTTAGAACTTATTTTATTGTATTCTTTGTTTCCATTACTGAAAATGTATTGTCATTCATAAATCCTTTGACTTGTGCAGCAAGAAATTGCCCTTGCAGCAAATGTTGTTGTGCAAAGGTACAACAAGGCCACTCCATTTGAAGAGAAAAGTCACAAAGGAGTGGCAAATGCTATGAGAATTGGAGCAAAAGAAAAAAATGCAAAGCGATATGTGAGATGATCAAATTGCTTACGGTGGCTAATCCTGCTCATGGTCCTAGATTTCTAGAAGAAGTAAGTCCCTAAACCCGAAATGAATTTATATTTTATATTGGAAGTCATAATTGGAAAGAACTATAAATTTTTGCTTATACAGGTTGAGAAGCACTCGAATACAAATGAGGTTCCCGAGATGACTTTGGAGAAACTCCAAATGGTTGCAATGTGCAACACCACTTCCATTCACAAGATAAAGTTCCTCAAGTGGTGGAACTCATGTACACCCTCACATGACGCCAGGAGGTTTCCACCTAGGCTCTTGTCTGAAATTCTTCTTGGGCCATTTCTAAACAAATGCATATGGTATGTAGGGATAAGTGCAAATGTGTGTGGAATTGTATAAATTTCATAACTTTAGATTACCTATTCAATGGGATGTTTGGCTATTGAAATTCATGCATTTGACTATAATCATTGCAATGGGCTAATTGATATAGTCTTTCTACAGATTGAAGATGTTGTTGTGGAGTACTATGAGGATTTAGTGAGGCAGGACAACATTATAGTTAATATGAAGGTCCCGTAGTAGCTAGAGTATTTAACAAATTACATAGAAGGATGGCGGAGGAAAATTTGGGATCAAGGCTTCTTAGCTGTTTTGAGAGGAGCAAACTATTTCAAAAAAAGTGATTCTTTCATGAATTTTGAAGGATCCAAATAGGTAGTTCGAAGAGTTCTTTTCCGGTAAATTTTTAGCACTTTTGACTATTCTCTTTTAAAATATGTTGAGAAGCCTTGAGATTGTTTGCTTTTGAATTGACATTGGTGACTTTTTAAACAAAATCAACAATGTGGCAAGGGACCAAATTTTGGGGGTCCTGGAGGTACATCTAGAACCTCAATCGGATCCAACTGAGGTTCTAAAGGTGCCTGTAGGACCCCCAAAATTTGGGTCTTCATATCTTCTAACTTGTTTTATCATTCATTTGATGATGGAGATGTTAAAATTTATTGATTTCCTTTGTATATAAGAGATTGCAACACCCTTTTTGCCTTATTTTGTTTATTTAAATTTTTTTCAATAATGATTTGGTTTCTTCTTTTGCAGTTTCTTTAAGCACAAACTTGAAGCAAAAGGCGCAATCACGTGGAAGGACCTCCCTCCATTCCTTTCCACTTGGTTAGATCGTAGTTCTACGGACTACATGTACATTGCAAACCAACTTCGCACCTACACAATGGCTCATCTTAGTGGTGGAGGGTGGTATTTGGATTGCCCCATCTCCTACACTCATTCGTCGGAGGTACAATTACGAAACTCTTTAGAGGGCATCGGTACTATTGACATGGATGTAGATGAGTTTGTAGGACTCACTGAAAGGCAAAAGAAGAGGGCCATTGCGAGGATGGAAGCGAATGATAGGAAGAAAGAAGCTTGGCTCCAAGTTATTTTGGAAACAAAAGTGAAGAAGGAAGTGGAGCGTTTGGCCAAGTTGGTGGAAAAGGAGAAAGAGAAGGAGAAGGAAGAAAAGACTAAGGCCAAAGGCAAGAAAAAGGCTGAAGGTGGTGGCCTTGTTCCAGCATCATCGACAGTGGACCAAGGCTCTTGTCGCAGCACAGGATAAGTAAATTCCCTATTATGCTCACAAAAATCACTCTAGAGCATAATAAAGTGACTCTAAAGATCGAACCCACGAGATTCTGTGAAGTATTTACTTGATTTGGGCGAGTAAGCGCTCTCACCCTCTAAAACTTCCTTTCCGGTTCTAGATCTAAAACCGGAAACAAACAACCACCCAGAGGATCAGGACCGGATTACTTCCCACCCGATTCTTTGATTCTCCGGTTAATCCAATTCTCCCAATCCCCAGGACCTAAACCATTCCAATCCTAGTACTGCTCCGAACCAATCCGCTCCGGTTGGTTCCTATATCTTCCCAACACTCTTCCGGTTTAGTTTTGCCTCTATTGGACCATTAAAGGGTTCGCCGCTTAGGTTTCTGAGTGGTAGGCCCACCACTCCTTCTACGGATTATAGTGGTTGAAGACCCACTATTCTCTCCCTTCCTCTCCTAACTAACTCGGATCCGGTTTGATCCCTCACAACAATCCGAACAGCAATCCGGAACGCAGGTCACACAGAGATCCCCCGTACGATCCGTTCTTACTACAACAACCTCAATGCCAGCTTCTACCCGTGCAAAGCTAGGTGGTTACAATTGTACTCATTCATTCCAACAGTACCTAGGATCATTCCATTTACCAACTATGGTGATGAGACCTCTCAGAAGGTCGGACACTCAACCGGACTACCCGTCCAGGAGTTCTATCACGACTAAGAATACCCTCCCTATCCGCCTAGCCTAACAGCGGCTATCTCACTCGGAACTTTAAAACCCTAGATCTTGCTGAGGCACTAAAATACACTCCCAACACTTACATAACCTACACACACACTAAGGATCGGAAACTCTCGCACTAAGGGGAGAAATCTAACCACAACTCTGCCTTACACCTTCCTAACTTCACATCATGCAAACCTGCTAAGCTTGGGAGACACACACAACGAGAGAGCGCATACAAAGGTACAACAGAAATTGCAAAAAGAAGACTCCCAACGTCCCTCGTGGGCACTGATTATATACATTTCAAAAAGTTACAAATGGGCGGGAAAACTTGCGAAAGTTCCGCCGCCATCTCGGTCAGACTTTCCGGTCCTACCTACTCCCCACTGGACTGGAACAGGTTCCATATCCGTTCCTACTCTACCTACTCTGTACATCCTAAGTCCCTGTTCGCGATCCGATGGTCGCGCTGTCCGCTCCCGGGTCCATCTACTCAAAAACCTCGTTGAGGTTCCAACTCCTCTCAATCTCCTGAGGTCGAGGAACCGGATTGCCTTCTGTGGACGCGGGCGGTGAGTCCAAGTCGATGGCGGTTCCAGGCATGCCAGCCTGGGTCGTTCTCTTAGACTTCGGGGTCGTATCCTTCCCCTCTCCTGCCGTCACTTCCGGGAACGAATCTGGGAGGGAGATATCCGAGAGACGGATATCGCGAGAGCAGGTTGCTCCCGACAGTATCCGGGTACTCTCCTCCATCCAGTCCGCTGCCTTCCATGCCTCCTGCATTGCCGCTTCTACCTGCTCAGCAAAGTCGTTGAGGATCCGCACCATCCGGGAACCAGATAGCTTCTTCTCCTCGTGCACTCGCTCGTCAAACAACTTTGCTTTGGTGAGGGCCGTTCCGGTCTCCCCGAACGTGGCCTTCACTTTCTCCATCATCTGCCGAGCATCCTCTACAATAGACTTGGTGGCTGCGAAGTTCTCCTGGTGGACCAGGATCTCCGTCTTCATCCGATCCACCTCCTCTTGTAGCTGGCGGATCTCTGCTTCCTGCTTCCAGGACTCGACCGAATCAAAAATACAGGCCGCCACCTTTTCCGGTAGCTCCCGATCGGGTGCTGCTCCCACCAACTACCCGATGGCTACCACTATCCTTCTCTTCTGTTCCCAGTCCATCCGAATGTCGCATAGGACTTTCACCAGAGGTGGGAACGGATCCTCGGGATCCACTGCCTTCTCCTCTTCCGGTTTCCCTTCCGGAGCGGGAGTGTTGGGCCCAGGTGGCGTCCCTCGTTTGTTCGGGGAGGTAGTCTTGTGGCGCTTGACCGGCAGTACTGGCGCCTCCTTGTCTTCTGACTCTGCATCCTCTCCCAGTTCAGAACCGGATTCGCTCTCCCGATCCGATCCCGATTCCCCATATCTGAGAACTACCTCCTGATTCTTATACACCTCGTCCTCTCTGTCGTTCAGGAGTTGATTCGATTGATAGAGGTGCATCAAGTAGGGACTGATTGGAGTTGCCCTACTCTTTCCGATCCTACTAACTAATTGGAGCACCAGATCGGAAATGATCCGGGCCCAGTCGACTTTCCGGTCCCCTCTCAGGGCCCCGAAAATAGTGTTCGCAAGGGTAATAGTTACCCTTGTTGGCTTCTCCGGATGGAGGATCGGAACGAGGAACTGCAGGAGTCGGCGGTTCCGCTCATCCTTACAGTCCTCGATGGCATATCCGTCCTTCGGGTTGACTGCTCCCTCGAACTTGCCCCGGACGAAGTCGTCCTTCCGGTTGGCCATCCCGAATCCTCCCGGCTGGAAGCTGTACATTGACCTCCAGACTTCTTCCGTCCAGAGAGGCGGAACCGCTCTCAGCGTATTATCAAACTCGTTAGACACTTTCCCCGAGAGTTCCCGGACGAAGACTTCCTCCTTGAAACCCCAGGGTTTGGTTGCAAACCCTATACAACCCATGGAGTTTAAATTGTCCATGAGTTCCGCTCGGGTATCCTCTAACAGTGGGATAACCGGAACTACTTTCCAGAGTTTGACATCTGACGACGAGCTAGTCTGACCTCTAGTCTTTTTGAGCTACGGCATGATTGCGCACGAGCTGCTGGGAACCCTTTCCGATCCTGCCTTACTGTCGTTCTCCTAGCCGCACGTCCCGTTCCTTTCTTTCACTCTCCAATCTCAACCGGAAATCAAACTAACACTATAGCAGACACTAGAACACTTGCGAAAAACACTCGCCACAGTAACTGACACGGAACGCCTAAGCTGACAGACACGAGGAGCGTTGGAAAATGAAAAAGTGAAAAGGGGTGTGACTGGCCAGGCCAGCCCCTTTATACTGGCTGGACCCCATTGCCACCTCAGCCCAACCTAATCCGGATCTGGTTCGTCTAAGGTATCCGGTCCGGCATCCGCTCTTATCCGTTTATTCTCTGGAAATGGGATGGAGTAGATCCTGTCGCTAACTCATTCTCCACTTCTATTTCCGCTCCTTCTGGTTTCTTAACCAAATCCGGATACCCTTATCTAGCTATCCGATTAGTATTACTAAGTAAAACCAAAAAAATTAGAATTTCATGCTGCCACAGCTCTCAAATGGAAGGCGTAGCTCAAAGCGGGCAGAAGAGAAAGGCAGCACTCACGCAACTAACAAAGGATGTCATCACTCATGGGACACAAATGATCATCCTTGGTGATGATGACTTGGATAAGATTGAGGATTTAATCCTAAACATTGCTATTGAGGACCTTGTGGAGGACATGGAGAGTCAAACACCAACTTGGTATAGAAAAATCATGGATTTCTTGCAAAAGGTAATTTTATTTATTTGAAATTGCAATTTCATATTTGAGTTGAAATAAATTCACATTGTATACATTGGTAATTGATTTTTTAATGTACTATGTATTTGTAGCTATCCGTGGGGAAGCCTCGTTTGTACTATGGTGTGCCAAATGCCAACCAAGAGTAGACCTTGTGTTCTTTGATTACCTAGAGAACTTGCCTGTGCCGAGGGTGTCTTCTCCACCAACGAAGGTGCTAGATTGGAACATAGATGAGTAGGACGAGGCTCTTCAATCAACATTTTGTTTGTATACAAGCATCTACAGGACCACGACTCCATGATATTGTTTTATTCATGGAGTGCAAATGCAAGGAGCAATATTGCAGGATTGTGTGAGACTTACCGAATGGTGAAGAAGAAAGAGTGGATGGGCATGAACCGCCTACACTTGACCTCGGCATTGGACCCTACCACTACAATAAATTCTATCCTTTGGTTCTTCAAGATCTCAATGCCATTTGGTTCGCCATTAAGTTTTTTTCCTCTCTAATGTGTAACTTGTTTTGATGATTGTAGATGCAAAGGTTCAGAATTAGCCTCCTAGTTAAGGATTTTGTTGAGAAAGGGAAATAAAAATTCTCTTTCAAATACACATCATTGATGAAGAGTGTAGGTGTGGACATTGGACGAGATGACATGTTGATGAAGTATACCAAGGAAGATGACATGGTGATAAATGGCAAAAAGTCATGGCGGGGGGCTCGTGAGAAAGACCCACGTTTTTTCCAACTCTTCATCGAAGCAACAACTGTCGAAGGAGATTTGGTTCTAGAATGCACCACATCTACAGGTGAATAATCCATTTCTTTACTATCCATTCCAGAATTGATTTTCAAAACCAATCATTCAATTAATATATTGTTTTATGTTTACTTTAGGTGCATCAATTACCGCTTGTCGTGGCATGGGACGCTACATAGTGGTTCTGGAGGAGAACCAAGACATTTTTTATGCCCTCTTGAAACCCATGCAAAAGCCTACTTCAAGCGTGGAAAAGGGACCACCTAAACCATTGGTAGTTCAAGCATTACAGGATTGGGATGAAATGCTTGTAGTATCTCAGAAATTTCCTCGAAAGGGAACATTCAGTAAGTTTGTATTTTTTATAATTCTTTGTTTGCATGGAAATATCTATATTGCAAGAATTTAACATTGTATCTTATGTGTTTGTAGCCATTGAGGATTGATGTCATTGGATGCAATTATGAAATGAAGCCCTCTCTTCAGTATAGAGAGGCCTTTCGATCTTCCAGTTTATGCAGAGCAAATGGCATTAGCCTTTGCGGACTTTGGTTGCTCTAAACCAAAATGTTGTAAAGATTCATATGCTCTAAATGTTTTAGAGCTTATAGATGGATCAACATCCGAAGAGAGAGACACTTCAGATTCATCTACCAATGAGGACTCTGCGATAGAGTCAACTGTGACTTAGATTCATGAGATTGACATATCTCATGAGTCAAATTACTATGTTTTCATTTTCATTATTATTGGATTTGTGAGTTTTATGGCTACATGTGGGGCATCATTTATTCTCCTTTACATTTTTACATTGATTCATTTGATTCACAATCCCGTACTAATGCTAGTTTCAATTAAGGGTGTGAAAAAAACATTACAACAGTATAGTCTTGAAGAAAAAAAATAGGGAGTGAAAAAAAATTACAAGAATAGAAGTCTTTTTGAAAAAATGTAGTGTGTGAAAAATTATGAACATGACAATAACCCAAGAGTCTTGATAAAAAAAATAGGGTTTCAAAAAAACATTACAACACTACAGTCTTAAAGAAAAAAAATAGGGAATGAAATAAAAATTACAACAACAATAATCTTTTTGGAAAAATGTGGTGTGTGAAAATTTCGAACATGACAATAATCCAAGAGTCATGATAAAAAAAATAGGGTGTGAAAAAAAACATTACAACACCATAATCCTCATTAAAAGAATAGGGTGTGGCAGGAAAATTAGAATAAGCAATGGGGTGAAAAAAAATTAGAATAAGCAAAAAGAATAGTATAAGTAAACGAAGACCCTTATCAAAACTAAAATGCTATTAGCAAGTGACAGATAGGTGCATATAAACAATACCCTAAATCCTAAACCAAATGCAAATGTCAAAGCATGTTTCTTTTTGAAAATTCATGAGTCATTCAAAAATTGAGAAAACAATGAATTAACTATTTGGGAAATCGATATTCTGTGCATTCACGGTCATAAGTATATCCATGGTCATGGGTACCTCATTGGGTTTTTCCACTTTTTTTTCCCACTCACAAGCTCATAGGCTCACAAGCTCACACTCATAGGCTCGCACTCTAGTAACCTTGCACAGATTGAAAGATTATAACGTTTGAAGTGAAGTGAAAAAGTTTTTTTCCAACCTTGCCCAACATGGCCTACAAACTTTAACTCCTTCTAGAATGAGATTCTTACACTAAATAGGGTTATTTTCTTTTTACATTTGCATCTTGGATCATGTAAGCTACACACCCGCCAAATTTCAAAATCATAGGAAGAGTTTTGCCTATGCTGCCCGAGCTGCCCGCAAATTTTAGGGCAACATAACTTTTGATCTAGGCACCCAATCAAAAAAAATTCAGGAAGGAGATACATAGATACACATTATGACCAAATTTCATGAACATCTGACTGAAAATGACTTCATAGGAGCCTATCCAAGATTTCTTGCTTACGTTGAACAAACACTTGGTCCTTTAGGGGTTAAATTCAAATTGTTATGAATTTTAGAAGCCCAAAGTTGGCCTGCTCCCATTTCCAATACTTAGATTCTTTCATCACTACTCATCTAAAGACTAATTTGGCTCGCAAAACAAAGCACATGTGTCATAACAATGATGACTGGAAGATGGTGGGAAACCAAAAAACTAATGGTTACTTATTGGTCATCTCTCTGTTGAATTTCCCATTACCTATGTATTGGCAATGGGTCTTGGCTGGTCATGGGAGGTTCTCCCATAGGGCTATCATTTTTTTCCCTTTCCTTTCTTTGTTCCCCTTTTGAAAAAGTTCTGGCACCAACTGACTAGTAAGTAAACCCATTATTTTTTCAATGGTTGAAGTCAAGTCTGAGCTGTCCCAATGAGACTCTGGCTGGGATAGATATTTGCCAAGTGACCCTGATCAAAACGGGCTTTCCCAAGTCCTCTGCCGGCTGCAGAGCAGCGCTGAGCATATCTCAGTCTCAGTGCCCCTGAGGACCAAATGATATTGGATTTCCTTGCATCTTGGCAGTGCCCACTGTGGGGAAGTTAACGAAAGAGGGGCACCTGTAAGGAAAGTTGTATATATCAGAGGAGCCGCCTGCAATTTCTTACAAGTCATTAGACTATAATGAATGAAATTTTGGAACATGTAAGTTATGTGTATGCACGCAGCAGCCCATTCCACAGTCCAATTATGGAGCCATGGGTGGGCATAGATTGGATTGGATTTGGCTGCTCATGTCATCTTTTTCACAATGTGACGGAATACCCTAAGCTAACTTATACACACTGTGCAAACTACCAATTATTTTTATTTTTATTTTTATTTTCAAGTTGACGGTGTAAGTTAAGAAAGATAAAGTAGGGTACAATATGTAAGCCACTGTACTTACACCATGAAGGGGACTGAGTGAATCAAATGACTTTACAAAAGTACATGCCCATTCATTTGGAGTATAAGATACTCCATATAACTTACTACTGTAGGAGCAATTTTGGAAGTTATCACTTGGTAGCAACCCCGCCATACCCATCAAAATCTCATCCCCCTGCCCCCACCCCTCTCCCGCCCCTTCTCCTGCCCCCCCTTCAGATGTACATACATCTGCAGCAGGGCCATGTTTTACCAACTGACTAAACCCATCTTAAATACTCCAATTGAAAAAATGTACCACGACAGTAATTTTCACAGAGATTACCAAATATAATCTAAGGGTAGAAATGATCATATTGCCCCCCATAGCTCAGATTTTCATGTAAGGTAGGAGGCTCTGAAATGGTGAGGGCATTTAGAAGCTACCTTAGAAGTGGCCCTTGTACAGAGCATGTGGTTGTTGAAATGGACACCATTTGTTTCAAAAATAAAAATAAAAATGGGCACCATTTTTTGAGGTAGGAAAATGTCACTGCAAGTGCACGAGTTTAGGACAGTGAGCAAAGCTTTTGGACTATTATTATGGGTGATTCACTAATCATGAATGCATCATTTAATTGTGAACACAGAATTCAAGATGACAATAAAAAAAAATGATAAATATAAATTTCAGAGTACATATTTCTCTTGCTCGATTTAAGGACACTCTATTCTCACATTATGGAACTTTCCTGAACATAGTGAGCACCCACTTCATCTATTTCTAGACTGATCTGCTCTTTTCAAAGGCACTTGATAATTCATTATTGCTAAGTCTAGGAACATTATTAACAACCTACAGATTTTTCACTTTGGAAAATCATACCTAATTGATTCTAATTCAGAAAATTACAATTTAAATTGTAGTTTTTTTTTTTTCATTTCTCTATCTACCAAAAATAATTGGAAGTCAGTGGACAAACAGTTTCTTCCACACGTCTATTTTTCTCCTTAGATGTGCCATTCTAGAGCCTTCTACCCTAAGACTTCCGGTGGGGATCCATTTGTTGGTTACTGTGGATTCTGCAAGCTTGGGTGGATTCGAAAGCACCAACAACCTAGACATCTCAAACAAATTAACCTGCTATGATTTTGTAATGAACTTTGAAGAAATATTAACCCCTAAAAGATCAAATGGTGTTTTTTGGCAACATAGTGATTTCGGGCAACTCTCTACTAATGGAATTTTTTTTTTTTCTTTGAAATTTTCACACAACATGTGCCCGAGGAGTAGCTTTAAGACCCAACAATTTTCATAACTTTTGAATACATGGTTAAAAAATTATTGTATGATATGTTGTTTTCATTGCTTGGCAGGCAGTCCGGGCAGCAAAAAAAATTCTTTAAAAATCACTTGTACAATTCCAAATGATCAAAAAAATTTCTAGCATGTAGCCAACATGACTTGAAGAATGAATCCAAAGAGTTACAACCATTTTGGACATTTTTTCACAATGATCTGACCTTGTGAAGTGCAGCTGCCTAGATTTTTGCCGGGCCAAAAAATGGCTTTTTGTCACTTCAAATGCTAATATCTTGCAATCCAAATGGTGGAAATTTCTGAAATTTTTTCCACATCTTCCCAAACCATCATTCTATAAGATCATATGGTTACATTTGTCCAATTAGGGGTTAACCACTAAAGTCCCATTGTCCCCTCAAGGGACAAAATGGATTTCAGGTAGGCTCCTATTGTCTCAATATTCATTATGATTCTTGAAACTTTTTGTGAAGATAGAAAAATACATTAGCCTTGTGGGAATATAGTCATTATTTCAATAGGTGTCTAGGAGCAAAAGTTATGGCACAAAAGTCCCTTTTTTGGGTGCAATAGGCTAAAATCCACCCCCCTAAAAAAATTAATTTAAAAAAAAATTGTTTTTCATTGATTCTGATTTTATCTACATGGGAAGCTTTGACTCATTCCATTTGGATTTGTTATATGAAAGTTATGGACAAGCTTATCTTTTATGCAATCAAAGTTTCTTCTAGAAAAAATAACATAAAGGATTCATTTTTTAATGCAATTTTCACAACTTTTAAAAAACAATTGCTTGACAAGGTTAAATTTTCTTGCTAAAACAATCTCACCATTGGGATTATAGTTTTTCAATCACATTTTAGAGCTATTAACAATTTAGGTTTTCTTTTAATCTTAGACTTACTTCTATTTAACAATTCTTTAAAGAATGAAAATCAAGTGTGTGTTTTTTGAATTTATTTTCCCTATACTTTCAACTCAATTATTCAACATGAAAGAATTTAAATTTAAAGTTTGTAGTGCAAAAAATTTCCACAAATGGCAATCAAAGTCTCATTTGTAATGTAGGCCAACATTCAAAAAAACTTTAATTTCCAACTTTAAATGCTCATATCTTCCAATCTATGTAGTCAAACTTTGTGAAATTTTTTACCACATGATTTGAGACCAGTGAAATACAAGATCCTATGGTTGGATTCTAAAAAAACTTATTTTCTATTTTCTCGGGTGAATGCAATAGAACTAACAGTTTTGAGTGTTTTTCGACAAAAAAATGGCCTTGGAACTTTAGGGGTTAAGAACACCTACACCCTGGCACACCCGACATGGCCTCTACATCTTATAGAAGGCCCTTAGTAATTTTTGTGCCCAATGATATTCAGGCAAAAGGTCACAAGTGTCACATACTCTTCAAAATGAAGCCCGATCATTTAGTGATTAAGAGGGCCCTCTCAATTTGCACGGGTATAGATTCTGGTGATCTTTGTTGTTGGACCTAGTCCAAGCTTCACATGATTGAATTGAATGGCTTTGGCACACTTGTGTTCCTAGCATGGGTCACAATGTTGCTCATGGAATCAATCAATTTGTTTGGAAATAATAACCATCAAGTTTTTATGGGACTTCATATAACACGATGGTAGGATTCATTGGTAGCTCCTTGACTAGGAACTTTGAATGGGCCCTTTGCAACCCCTACTCCACGTCATTTCTAACGCCCCTAACTGTGGATGCTCTAAGTTGCAAACATTACACTATTTCCGATAAATAGCTTGAAGCAAAATCTTGTGAAAAATGATGGTGTCATAAAAAGACCTAAAGAGATTAGAATTAAACTTGGGGCATGAATGAGGAGAAAAGAAGGCAAAGTGCCATTGAGGGCAAGAATGCTACCATAGAAAAAATACAATATGCACTAAATAACTTGCAACCTACATGCTTTGTTAGCAATTTTATCAAACACTGTTCTATTCAATTGGTGAAAAGTGAATGCAAATTGCAAATTAACCCCTAAAGCCCCAACTGAAGGTCATTTTTTTGTCAAAAACACTCAAAGTTTTCATTTTTGATGCAAAGAGTATAAATTTACAATATTGGTTTCTTTTGCATATCCAACTATAAGATCTCACTTTAGATTGCTTTCAAAATGTTTGGAAGAAATTTCAAAAAAAATTACTATATTAGCATTTGAAGTGAATAAAATGAGGATTTTTACATTGAGCTTCACTAGCTTATAAGGCTATGAATCTTCCTAACTTCAATTTTCTTACTACAAATTTTGAACTTAAGAAAATTTCATGGTAAATAATTGAGTTGAAAATTTGGAGAAAAAACTCATCCCCTTCTTCTTTCTTTTTTTTCTTTAAAAAGTTATCAAATCAAAGTAGGTAAAAGATAGAAGGAAAAACTAAATTGTTAATATCTCTAAGATGAAATCTCAACACTAATACCAATGGTGAGATTGTGAAACTTAAGGTTATAGGAACTTGACTAAACTGTCAAGAGTTCCCCATGGGGACACTTGGGACATTAGGGGTTAAGTGAAGTATGAAAAAGAATGCCCGCCCTCACCTATTTTTTTGGTTTGGATGGTATAACTTCTGCTCCCAAAAACATATTGAAAAGAAATTTAGATTTTGAAAAAGGTGATCAGTTTTCCTCTCTTATAAAAGAATTCTGAAAAATCATGCCAAAAATTTGAGATTGCACATAACATTCAGTATTGATCATTGGTATTGCCTTCTTTTGAATAGAATGATGTAGAATATTCCACAACTGATCAGTAGCTATGTCCACACGAGTCAAAAATTGTTAGAAAAATGGAATGCATTCAACTAGGGGGTCTGGGTCACAACTACAAACCATGATCAATTATAAGCTTAAAATTAGTAAGGTAGCAAGCTCTTAAAGCAAAAATGGAATTGGCATCTATTCCAAGTCATTTCATATTTTTTTGGAGCATTGTGGAATTAGTTATGAATTTTTGAGGTTGAAATGCAGCAATAATCAAAATCGAGCACCTCTTGAAATGTGCAAAGTTGGTACATTAAAGAAATCAAAATTTACCTTTGTGTCATATTTGCTTTCAATGCCCACTCAAAGTTTGAGCCTCCTATCTTACTCTTGAATAAAACTTTCAACAAAATAGCATTCAATTAACTAAGATCAATGATTTCAACACCAAAATTACTTTCCTCAGTCTAGAATACCATTTATAATTTGAGTGTGGAATTTGGAGGAGAACTCCTTTTTTACATATAGGGTGGTGGGAGGTAAAACAGACAATGTGAGATATGCAATTAGAATTCATAGGGGGCTCAACCACTCATAGTTAAGTCAAATTAAAGCAATACTTGTATTTGAAGTATAATTTCAAACCTCATTTAGACATAGTAGAATAAATTTTTTCAAAAAAATTGGAACTTAAAAAAGTTGGGAAATCAAGTTAAATTTCATCTAAAAACCCATTTGAGATTTTAAACCTCCAATTAAAAGTTATGGACAAATTTCAGAGACGGGTTGGAAGGGACATTTTCTTTGACATTTTCAAACATCCTCTCTAAACTTTGTTCATAAATTTGGATTAGAGGCTTGAAATCTCTAATGGATTTTTTGAAAGTCAATTTAACATAATTTAGCTTTGTTTAGTTTAAAGTTTTTGAGAAAAGTTATTCTACTATGCCTAAATAAAATCTGAAATTTTACTCCAAACATAGTTTTTACATTTTGACACTAAGTAGTCAAGCACTTGTCTTCAAATTATCCCATATATTTTGAGACTCAATATGAAAATGACATCTCCACTACCCATTCCTATAAATGTTAAAGATCATGCAATCTCTTCATATTAACATCAAAATTTGTCATTGATGGTAGATGGTTAAATTGCATTCAAATATTATTCAATGAATACTTTGGATTTATAGCAAACCATCTTTCACATTTACTCTTTGGTTTGTATGGTTGTTCCTAGAATTAGCCAAAAAAAAAAGAGCACACCATAAATACACTGTCACTATTCCAATACCGAAGCTTATATAATGATGTTGACAAATTTAGTGGATGAGGAATCCAAAGAGGAAAAGGCAGCCTCTTTGAAGCCTATTGAATGCCATAGGCAAGAACTTGTGTAACCTTTAAACAACATCGAGGACATTTTTTGTCTAATGGGTGACAAAGAATCTTCCTATGTAGGACAAAAGTGCAATTGTTCATCCTTGGAATTTGACTTTTGATGAATATATATATATATATATATATATATAAAGTAGATGATATCACACAATTTCGAAAGGGAAGATTTCCATAGTCACTAGTCCATCCTTTAAGATCTAACCACTAAAGCCCTAAATTGCGTTCTTTGGCAACATAAAGATTTTGGGCACTTCACTACAAATGAAATTTCTATTTTTTTTTTGGAAATTTCTAAACAACTTGTGGATGATTTTTTTTCTTTTAGGCCCAATAATTTTCATAACTTTTGACTACATGCTTAAAAATTTATCGCATGATATATGATTTTTCATATTCAACGGGCAGCTCAAAAAATCACTTTTTCAAGAAATAAAAATTTGAAATTATTTTTCTACATTTCTATATCCATGGAAATCTTTGAATTATTCCATTTTTATTAATGAGAAGAAAGGTATGAGGAGTTTTAGTTTGTAGGCAATTGTAGATTCTCTATTGTAAAATAAACTTTGAAGTCCCTTATTTAACTCAATTTTCAATATTTTGGAAATAAAATAAAATCATAGGATGTAGATCATCTATTACAACATTACAACAATTGGGATTGGCATTTTTCAAGTCCACAATTAAAGTCTTAACAATTCAGTATTTTTAATAATTCTTTACTTCTTTCTACTTATTATTTTTTCCCTACATGGAGTACAATTCCAAATGACTTGAATTTTTTGAAACATGTAGCCTTGAAGAATGCTTGCCTTTAAGAATGAATCCAAAGAAGCATCACCATTTTGGACATTTTTTCATACAAATGTGACCTTGTGAAGTGCATTTGTCCTATTTTTTTCATGGCCCAAATAAAGGATTTTTGTCAATTCGAATACTAATATCTTGCAATCTACATGGTGTAAATTTTTGAATTTTTTTCCACATCTTCTCAAACCATCGTACTACAAGATCCTATGATTATATGTGTCCAAAATTGTTATTTATCTAAATTTTGGCATGTATACTAAAAATGGCAGTTTTGGAGTGTTTATGATGAAAACATAGTGAAAAACCTTCAAGATTCTCCCACAGGGACACTCAGGACTTCATGGGTTAAGTGGCATATGATGAAAACATAAGTTCCATATGGCCAAGTGTATGTCATATAGTTGAACAACCTGTTCATTCCATCAATTGGCAAATAATGAATATTTTATGCCAAAACTTGGATTCTGTCTCTTTGCCCCCCCCTTCCAATAAAAAAGTCCATTGTTTTTTCCTTGAAACAAAGTTCATTGCTTCCCTTTGATTGTTTTTATTTGAAAAGCTATGAGTGGTTGGCTTTCCCACAAATAATTTCAACTCGTCTTCCAAGATGTTTTTTTAACTCGTATTATCTTTTGCATAAGTTAAGTTACGTCCAAAGTGTGAGTCTTCATAATAATACCATATGTGATGGGAGGAGGCCTGACAAGCCAGTCAGTCCCCAGACTCCTGGGGGATGGGGGTTGTCATTCGTTCATGGGGCGGGACTGTAAGTTAGACTGCTCCCCTTCTTTCTTTCTTTTTTTCTTTTCTTTCTTCTGCCCCCTCCTTAACTTCACTTGATTGTGGGGATGTTCCCCAACAAGGAAACACCTGCCAACGCACACTTGGTACTGTTGGTAAGTATCATCAGCTTACTTAAGCTTAGTTGGAAGGTACACATACCCCACTCAGACACTCTCACTCCGTCAGGCTGGGCCGGGGGTATAACTTAACCCCTAAGTGCTCAGACGTCCATTTTTTGGACGATGAACAGATTGGAACTGGAGTTTCATCCTTGTAACTACTTGGATGAAAGTTATTTTAATTCGTGGAGATATGTTATCAAGTTGTTGTCCTATCTAAGGGTTGGATTTGGTGTTACTATTATACATATTTTTCTAAAATTACAAATGTGCAAGGATGTCAAGTGGTTAAATTATATTGACTTTAGTTCAAAAGTGGATTTGCCAAAATGAGGTCATAGATTTGAAGAACACAAAAATTTCAAAAAAACACCATTTGAAGAGAACCTCATTTCAAATCCATTCCAACAAAATTGACTTAAAAAATTATTATATTTTGCTTGTAATCAAATTTTGAAGGAATTTTGGAATTTCTCTTTCAAAATTTATAAAAAAAAGATTGGGGATAACATTGGTGAATCTAACCATACTGATGGAATCTACAAATCAAAATCTACAACTTTTATTTGTATATCAATTCCAAAATATGCTTCAAAATTGAACTTCATAATGATTTTTCTCAAATCGTCAATTCTAGAGATGAATCTAGTTGTTTAGAGGTTAACTTCAAGCCCAATTTTTGGAAATTTAATTTAATTTTTCTTAAACAAATGAAACGACTTAAAGCCAAATTTCAAATTTTCTATGTGATGGCTCTAATTATTAGCTGAAAAGGGGAGGAGTCTTTTGCATTGCTTTTGATGTGACCTTTCAAGATATGATTGCATTTTGAAGGAACCTAAACTCTTCAACTCTTAAAGGACGAAGGCCATTTTCCTATGGAAAAAGCACTCCAAAACTGTCATTTCTATTGCATTCACCCAAAAAAATCAATTTTTTTTAAAGAATCTAAGTATGGAATCTTGTACTTTAATTCTAAGAGATCAGGTGGTAAAATTTTCATGAAGTTTGATCGCATAGATTGAGAGTTTTTAGCATTCAAAGTTGGAAAAAAAAGAAGTTTTTTGAACACTAGTTTGCAATTTCAGATGGCTTTGACCACCTTGTTGAATTTTTTTGCAATATGGTCTTTGAATTGAAAAAAAATTATGTTGAAGAATTGTGATGGTAGTCTAGGAAATAAAATTCAAAAAACAAACTCTGGATTTTCATTCTTTAACCCTTGAAGGACCAAATGACCATTGAATGTATGAAGCTAATCTCGGGTAGGTTTGTATGAAGTCATTTTGTAATGGATGTTCTTCAAATTTTGATACACGGTGTGAACATGTCCCCCCTCAGTGGAAATGTAAATTTTTTTCTGATCGAGTGCCTTGATCAAAAGTTAAGCTACCCTAAACTTTTTAGGCAGCTTAGGCAACTTTGGGCAACATGTGCAAAATACCTCCTCTACTTCTGAAATTTAGCAGGCAAGAAACTTAAATGATACAAGATGCAAATGTCAAACAAAATAATCATGTGTAGTGTAAAAATCTCACTTTGGGAGGAGTTAAAGGTTGCTAGCCTTGTCAAGCAAGGATGAAAAAAACTTTTTTCTCCTAACTTCAAACATTATAATCTTTCAATTCATACAGTCAAAGTTTCTGAAATTTTTTCTACACATTTCCATAGTAGTCTAATACAAATTTATATGGTTGAATTTTGAAAAGAAACTTTTTTATTTTATTTTTTTCTCACTGCCCTAAAAAATATAAGTTTTTCACAATTTATGTATGAAATGTGCCTCAGTCCTTTAGGGGTTAAGAAATTGTTAAGTAGAAGTAGGTCCAAGATTATAAGAAAAACTAAATTATTAATAGCTTTAAACCCTGAAGGCCCAAGGTGCATTTTTTGGCAACAAATAAATTTTGGGCAGGTATATGTGACTAGAGATTTCCATGTTTTTGGCCCAAACTTTAGTAGAAGGTGTGGACGAAGAATATCTTTTTGTAATTAGGATAATTTCATTTTCTAGATAAATTTTGTTTTTTTATGTGTGAAATGGATTAGATGTTTAAAGTTTTGGGTAATTAAGTGTGAATGTGATGATATTTGAAGTTAAAGTGTGAAATGACTTTTTGGCTTGAGCGGTTGTGGACTTTGATGGGTTTTTATCAAGAGATTGGAAGGGGTATTTGAGGAAGGATTGTGATATATGTAGTCTTCTCTTCTCTCATTATTTTTTTTCTCTCCTTAATTTGTTATTGCATTTAGGACGTGGGGTTGTGTTTTTTTATGCTTTTTGTTGTTGTATTATTTTAAAAAAAAATTTATAAGTGTCATTCTTAGTTATTTTATTCACTTAAGTGATAGTGATTATTGCTTAAGCATGAAGTTGAATTTTGATGATAATTTACCTTGAGTATTTTATGAATGTCAAATCAATTAAATTGAATAATTTAATAATCACTTAAGTGATGAGTAAGTATTCTTTGCCTAGAGCATTATATGAAGGAGAATCTCTTTAAGAGAGAATTTGATGACATTTTGAGTAGATTATGTTTATACTTTATACTTTATCTCTCAAGAGAATTTTTGTGTCAATGCTTAAAGTGATATTTGAAGTATTAAGAGGAACAAAATATTAAGTTAGTGATTGACTTAATAATTGATAATTCTAGTGATTGGAAATTATTTGTAAACCAGGGATTGGTTTGGAATTGAGTGATCCAGAGATTGGATTTTTTTTTAAATTTAATGATAAACTAGTGATTGGTAATTATTTTCATTTAAAGGATTGGAATATCTTTGCATCACAAATGAACATGTATGTTTGAAGTAAAATTAGTGATTGAGATTTATTTTGAGTTAGAATATGAGTTTACATTTCTAGTGAATAGAAATCATTGAACAATTATAAACGATTGATGTACATTCTAATGATTGAATGATTATTGCATGTTCAATAAATGGTATTCGAAATAAAGACATGAGCACATGTTTGAATGTTTGAATGTATATTTAAATTCTTCCATTAGAAATTGTATTTAGTTGTGCAAATTTAAAAACCATAATTTAGAATTTGTATTACAATTGGAGAAAAGAGGAGATCAAAGATATCACGGTGATGCAAATGGAAAAAGCTTAAAGCTAAAGATAGGAGAATATAAAGTCAAATAAAGACTAGAGACTTGGAAAGGAAAAAATTTGAAATTCTTTAAAATAATTTAGCAAAGCACATTATACATCCCTGAAGGGAATTTATTTTTAGAATTGCTTAAAGCATACGTGTATTAATGTGTTCGCTTAAAGCGATGTCCTTGGTTGTTTTCAATCCCTAAAAAGGGTATGTGTTACATTTACTTGAAGTAATTGAGTCATTAACACTTAAAGTGACTTAGATGTTGAAATTATAGTTGTGAAACACAATTAAAGAATTCTCCGTTGAACTGAATTTTCAAAGTTCAAATATATATTGTAAGATGCAGGTTGCAAATGGATATATTTGTAATATATTTTAGTGAATTCAAAGTATGAGATTTGTGGATGTAGGTTCCCTTAGTTTATACCTTTAGATTCGCATTTTATTTTAAGATAAGACTGAGACGGGCTTAGTGGTTAGAAATTTATATTTATAATTGGACGGAAATTAGAAAGAGATTTCCTTTTCCATTTCTAAAATAGAGTATGAAATATACCAAATAACCTAATATATTTAGATTAACGACATAATTTACCTACAAAGTGACATTAGCTAATAAAAACACTAAGCTAATTTGAGTTTTCCCCTGAACGAACCTAATTGGAATTGCCTTGGGTTGTCATAGAAAATTGTACTTCACTTTTCATGT
This sequence comes from Straminergon stramineum, assembly GCA_963920665.1. Taxonomy (NCBI): domain Eukaryota; kingdom Viridiplantae; phylum Streptophyta; class Bryopsida; order Hypnales; family Calliergonaceae; genus Straminergon; species Straminergon stramineum. Next base: position 5,531,994 of record OY987268.1, read on the forward strand.
ACACTAAATTTCAAGACATTTGGAAATATGAGTTAAAAGTTATGGCCTAATATGTAGTTTGTTTCTCAACTCAGGCAAGCTAGGCAGATTTGAAAAAATCCATTTTTTCAAAAATAAAAACTTGAAATGTTTTTTTAGATTCATGTATACGTAGAAAGCTTTGAATCATTCCATTTTGATCAACAAGTTAAAAGTTATGAGATCTTTTAGTTTGCGGGCAAGTATGGATTCTCTACTCTAAAATAAACTTTGAAGTCCTTTATTTAACTCAATTTTCAATATTTTTTGAAAAAAATAAAAACATAAGATGTAGATTTTATATTAAAACATTACAACCATTGGGATTGGCATTTTTCAATTCCATTAATAAATTGTTAACAACTTAATATTTTGAATCATTCTCTACATCTTTCTAATTATTATTTTTTTCCTATGTGTTGTACAATTCCAAATGATTTGAAAATTTTCAAACATGTAGCCACTTGCCTTGAAGAATGAATCTAAAGAAGCACCACCATTTTGGACATTTTTTCATACAAAGGTGTCCTTGTGAAGTGCAGTTGCCTGTTTTTTTACAAGGTCAAGAAAAAGAATTTTGTTACTTCAAATGCAAATATGATCTTGCAATCTACACAGTGGAAATTTCCAAAAAAAGTTTCACATCTTCTCAATCTAGCGTACTACAAGATCTTATAGTTAAATTTGTCTAAAACTGATATTTTTCAAAATTTGGTACTTGTATTAGAAATGGCAGTTTTTGAGAGTTTTTGGTGAAAACATAGACAAGGAACTTTAGGGGTTAACATGGGATTGAAATACAATAAGTTATTTTTTCAAGAAGATGCTCATATTGGCTAAAAAACACGATTGTTCATAACTTTCGTATCACTAATCCAAATGGAATCAATCAAAGCTTTAAATGTATGTGAAGATATAATCTATGAGAAGAAAAAAAATTCAAGTTTTTGCAGATTTGTTTTTCTCCTTGCTAAATAAGTTTTTCTATCTTATGAGAGAGTTTAATAAAGTTTCACTAAAAATATAGGTCATAGGAACCTACCCAAAATCCATTTTGTTCCCCTGAAGGGACAATGGTCCTTTAGGGGTTAAAACAATTTTCAATACTTTTTGTACAAAGGAAAATGGAATTGGCATCTAATGCAAGTTGTTTCATATTTTGGGGACCTTCTTGGCATTGGTTGTGAATTTTTAAAGTTGAAATGCAATGGTCACTAATAGCAAACACTTCCTAGAATGTACATTATTGGTACATTGAAGAAAGCAAAATGCACCTATGTGTTAGTGGTTGCTTTAACAATTGGACGTTTTTAGAGCATCCTACGATAATAAGCTACTTCAAGGGAAATTTGAACAAGTCCTTCAAAAGTGAAAACATCGAAAACCATCAAAAGAAGCAATTCAGTGCAATTGGAGGCACCTTTCTTAGAAAAAAAACACTATTGTAGTATTAGCAAATTGAAAATTTTGAATTTTGAATAAAAAGAAATGGATTTTTGGAAATATAATTATTATGAATTCTTAAAGTGAAACTCCCTAGGTCATTGAAATTGTTACATAACTTGGTTATAGTAGAGAAATCTAGCAAATCAATAGTCAATCAATCATAGTAAAAATATGGAATTCTTTTATGGTTTAATTGCACTTTGGGGGATACTTTCAATGAAAGTCTATTTGTCAAAAATGGGTACACAAACATTTTTGGAATATTTCCATCTTACAACCCAAGACAATTGGAGATTTGATCTTCAACCAAGCCTTGAAGAATCGGGACTTAGAACGTAGTATGAATCCCCAAGTCCCAATTTTCAATTCACCACCAATCCAATTTTGAGAATTCAATGAGACTTAGGATTTGGGATATAGTATGAAGTGACCCTACAACCTTACTTGAAAAGAAAGCTAGTGTTAGAGAAACAATGTCTTTTATAATGGTGTTTGCTTATTGGTAGAGCAATACATACCGTAGAATGGCAATAAAAAAAATTAATGAAATCATCCAAGTCTATAGTTCATCTACAAAGTCATCTATTCATAGGTACTGGAATTTGAATATTGACATATTCAATACAGTTTTTCAGAGGGATATTTTTGACAATTTAATTCATTCAATCTTCAACCATTTTTAGTGTTGACAAAGCTACACTAATTTATTACATTAGCAAGCATGCAAAAGTAGTGTGCATGCATAATTTAATGTCACCACAAATTAAAATTTAGGAAATGAATTTAATATAGTATCATTTCAGCATTCACACATTTAAAATAGCTTAACTTTGTAAATTTGCATCTATGACATTCTTGAACTTCAAGGTAGGAGCCCAATGCTTTCAATGAGTCAAGTCTCTTTTCAATGTAGAAATCTTGAATGCAAGTTTTGCTCACATGGTAGGGGCTATTGCAACTCGAATATCTAAAACTAAAACTAAATATAAAATACTAAAATACTAAAATCCTTGTCATATCTCAGAGGTTATATAAATATAATTAAAAATTAATTTTTAAAATTTACAACGAGAAACGGTTCAAGTTTTTAAGGAAACTTTTGGATCCTTCAATGGATAAGGATTTTGAACCTGCATTCATGAACACTTATTTTTTTTCTTATCTAATCAATTACTTTGGAAAATTCAAGTCTCCTAGTTGGCCAATTTCACTAAGTTTCACTGCTTGTGCCGTTGGTCTAACAAATTCCATTGACTTAATGCATAGTACTTTAAGTAATTGTATTATTGATACCAATTCCCAAAGAGTTTACATAGAATCCTATGTGTGAAACTATGATGAGTATATGCAAATCTTTTCTATGATGCATTCCAATCCTTTGTGTGGTGGGAAATACTCTCAAAAACTCCTTGTTAGGTTGTATGTGATAGTAATTGTTGGACATTATCTTGTAGCAAAAAACTATTAAAATTCCTTATGGTCTCATTTCCCCTAAGTCAATTTTGTGATTATACAACATAATGTGACAAATCCTTTACAAGCTGAAGGGAGAAATCTAGATTGCAAATCATAACCTCTTTGTGAATTTTATATGAAATTTTGTATGAAAATACTAATTCAACTATACAAAAGTGTACTAGAATTTGCCAATATAGAATTTAGTATCATTAGATGAAATTTGAGGGCTCCAAGAGCCCGCGAGTTATCTTGAGTTCCCAAGCTGTGGGAACTTGCCACATCAGCAGTATGACGTGGCACAATCACTGCCACTTTAAAAAATAATGTATTTTTAAAATTTTAAAATTACTTTTTAAATTATTTTTTTTGCAAAATAATATTTTTTTTAATTCAGTTTTAAGTTCATTAGTACTTTTTAGAAATTTATGGGAAAAAATTTTAATTAATTTTTCCAAAAATTCGAAAATTCAGCCCATTATGGGTTGGTTCCCAATTTCTAGTAGCACAGGGAACAATGCAAGGAGCAACCTTGAAAGCGGCTCTTAGAGCCCTCAAATGTCCCCTAATGTGAGATTCCCATATCTCTATAGCAACCTATCTTTACAATCCTTTAACCATGTAAGGATAGGTTGGTCATTGTGGAATAATCCTTTTTGGTATAGGGTGAATCATCTACTTCAAAAATGAATCAAAAACACTTATTGGAGGTCAAACTACTATGCAATATCTTCCCTTTCTGCACCAAATTCCAAGGATGAACATATGCACTTCAATCTGATAGAAGGATTCTCTATCATCCATCAGACTACTCTAATTTCCAACATCCTATGTTCCTTATAGCTGGGGTGAACTGACCCCTTTGTTTATCTCTCCTAAGTCAATCCAGGGTGCATGCGAGAAAAAAGACCCCCTATTTTATGCTTCATTAATTTATCTTCTACACTTGTCTTAGCTAATTTGTGGCCTATGATTGCAAACACAAATTCAAAATTTATAAATTTTATCATGCATGGCAAATAAAAGTTTTTAGGGTTCTCCCTTGGAGACGAGCGAGGGGGTCAATTCACCTTGGTTGTTCCATAGAAGGTTAACCCTTAAAAGTTGAAGTGGATGTTTTGTGTCTGATGGATGACTTCATTGTTGATTGTAGAAAAACAAAATGCACCTATTGGTCCAATAATTGGAGCAGTTTTGCTAACTACCTTGGTCATGGGGGCTTCATCCTATAAGGATTAAGCGTTAAATTCTCTTTCAATCATTTTGCAAGTGTTGGAATTAACCTCTAAATGCCCAAGGCACCAGATTTTGGTGTTTCAAAAACTTTGAAGTTGAATAAAACTCAACCAAATTGCTATTATTATTAGTTTATATTTTTAGAGAACTCTCTCTGAAGTCTAGTTTTAGAATCAAAAAGTTGATCTTAAAAATAAAGGATTATGATTTTTCTATTGAAGATTTTGTGCAAGTATGCCCATTGCAATCTAGACTTCCCGTAGTGTTGAGGGCTCTTGGAAAGGAGCCTCAAATACATTAGATCTTGAAGGAAAAATCACATTAGAAATTCATTGAAAAAAATTGTAGAATAGTTTTTGAAAAACTGTAAAGTGATTGGGGTTGTGCATGCTAGGCCCTATAACCTCATATTTTTTTAGTGACCAACTTTTTAGAGTTGACATGCAAAAAGTGAATTGAAAAATTTTCATAGTTTTTACACCCTCATGATCAAACATTATAATCTTTCAATTTATAAGTGATATTGTCATGTTTTCTTATCCTATGTGATCTCTAACATGTCTAGTTTGAATTCATATGGTTACAATTCAAAAAAAATTGGTACAACTTATAAAAATGTTGACTTTTTGTTCAATTTAGACAAATTTCAAGAAGCTCCAAACAGGTGTTGGGCATTTAGGGGTTAATAGGTGCATCATGCTTCATAGTTTACTGAGGCTAAGCTTAACCCATGACTCTATGTGGCATAACTTGGTGCAACAACAAACTCTGCATTCACAACTATGTCCAAGCCAAAGCTTAAGATCCCACTCACCAAAGTAGCAATTTTCTTGTGCCCTTTCTCTGGCTCACCCTTGGCTGCTGGACTGATTTTGATTTCTTCCTCCTTTTAAAATGGTCACATTTCATTTTCAACAGTACAAGATAATAATTATGACCATTGAGTTACTACTGTATAGTGTTTTTTTTTAATTGTTTTTCTTTTTATCTTTATCTTTTTTCTAAACAAGTGAACATTAATACTGTAATGAGTAACTTGCTGGTTGTTCCTCATGTTTGTTTGTGACCGACTGCATATCATAATTTACAAAAGTGAGACAGAGTGAGGTTCCAAGATCACCCCCTTCAGTTCATTTGCTGGCAAGACTGGAGAGGTGCTCCCGATTTTGTACTTTGCCCCGTCATGACTTGAACTTGTGTGTCAACAAGTAACTTAATTTGGCTTTGGCTTTCTCCTTGTGTAATGTAACCCAACACCAAGTGCACGGCCCAGCCCGTTTAATGGTGTCATTGTTGTCAATCACTCAACAGGTACCTCGTTCTGAATTACTGGATCCCCTGAACTGATACGACCGTATTTTACTTTGTCACATATCTTGTCGCTTTCGAAGGCGCCCACACCAACCGCTGCTGCGTGAAATTGGCCCTTTTTTTTTGCAGGACTTGGCCGGGACTTGGTCATGGACACGAGAATACTTGCTTCAAAGGATTGTCTGTGGAATATTTCAGAAAGCCTGTGATTCACCTCCTATACTACTAGGAGTACAACCGTCGCAAAATTTGGAACAATATTCACAACGCTGAAGAAGCATAACTTGGGATTATGGTCTTTAGTGTTCTAAGGGCAGGATTTTAAATTCAAGATTGCTTTCAAATTGTGGATGAAAATGTGAATTGAATGAGTATATGACCTTCCATAGGGATGAAATTGTGACAACATGTGGTGACACCATGTACCAATGTTTTTTTGGGGACCATTGTCCCCCTCATGGCCTCACCACATAAGCCACTTTTGGGAGGGACAAAGCTAGAGAGGTCAAATTCTCACAAATTTGGTGAAATTTTGCCAAAAAAATCCACCCCTACTATGTACTCCGTACTATAGTAGAACCATCCATTACTAGCCACTTAAGCATTTTGAGCATGATCTGGAGTAGTAGAGGGCATTGTTAATTTTTTGCCCTATAGAGAGATAGAAATGATGGACATTGTCAAATTTTCATAATTTTTTTCATGAAATTCAAATTGGTATGAATTTTAGAAGCCAAAAGTTGGTCTATAGCCATCCCCAACACATAGAGTCTTCCATCATTGATCATCTAAAGACTAATTTGGCTCTCGAAACGAAGGGCATGTTTCATAACAACGATAGCTAGAAGATGGTGGGAAACCAAGAAACTAATGGTTACTTATCAATCATCTCTCTTTTGAATTTTCCATTACCTATGTATTGACCATGGGGCTTGGCTAGTTATGGGTGGTTCTACCATACATAGTCCATATTGTAAATCATCTAGAGCCAATTTGATCAATATCTATGCTTGATTTATTTGATTTGATCCATCTGGAACTCTCTTGAATGTATAATAAATTTTTACTTGCTAAATTGCATTGATTCATTGAAATTGAAGATCAATGGTGTCATAAATTCATATTGTAGCATCATATTCAATTTCATTCAATGAACCTTTATTTCATGAATTTATAAAATTAGAATATTAATAGCTTATACTTAAAGCATTTTTGGTACATATTAATTGAATTTTCTACAAAGAGGTTGAGATAAAGTGTTACTTATCACTTATGTAAAATTGCACAACTTCCTCCAAAGCTTGGATGATTGAAGCCCCAAAAATTTGCCTATTTGATCAAAAAATGTTGAACTTCCTATTAGACAACATAATATTAATTTAGATTTTAATACCAAAAGCGATGAGGATCATTAACATCTTTTATATCATTCCATATAGTAAAAATGTCCATCAGGACCCTTTTTTTTTAACTTTTTGAGATAGTACCAAGATGGCAATCATTGAAAGTTTGACAAAGCATTATTTTTCTACATCTTTTGGCCCCCAAAACACTTTTCAATCATATATGTGTACTGTTTCATCCAAATCTGGTGACTTCATCCACCTTTAAGTAGAAAAAGAAGATTTTAAGGTGAAAAAATGACTTTTATTTGGCGAAAAGTAGAGACTTCTTTTGAAATGATGCAATATGGCCCCATGGTGCCAAAAGAAAAAGGCTAGTACCCATGTAACTAAGTGCTAAAAAAGGGACCAAACACTCTAATGCTCCATGTGTAGAAATTCATTTGGCATGTGATGCAATCGGCTAGATCTGCAACATGTGTATATTAAGTAAAGGTAAGTTACTCCATTGCATTGCATTGGCACTGATGTGTTTTTGTCCACAACTGTATGCACACGGATCTCAGACCTTAGCAAGTGAGCTGAGCCTCAATGCATGCCAAACAATCCTTGTCACTCTCTCTAACGCCTCCAATTTGCATCACATGGCCTCAAATCGAGCCTGATTTCCACAGTGAGAGCACACAAGCCGTGGCAGCCGACTTCAAGGAAATCATGATCCCTGGTGGCCAGCAACTTCTCTGCTTGTCCCCTTGGAGTTCATCTGCAAACATGCCAACTAACTTAATTCACATAACTCAAAACATCCCAATGAAGTTGTTAAGCTATATTACAGCTTTCTTCCAATCCTGCACTTCACCTATGAGACCCGTGAATTCCACACCCTCTTTCATCTTTCATTCATGTCAAACTTAAAAAATCTGAGTCAACAGCAGCGACCAATTTTCTTCTGATCTAGCGAGACCGATAAGATAAGGAGACACTGAGAGATCAGATCATATATTTTGACTTATAGATGATCAGATTTTTTTGCGGGTTTCAATTATGTCAAACTCTGGGAATGAATCAAATTATAAAGACAGGTTTAAGTTAGTTGGCCATAGCCTGCCCCTTCAGTGCCCCCCCCCCCCCCCCTGGTCCACTTGGCCAAATCTGAGGGAATTAGAAAGAGGTGGAGATGATTTGATTAAATTCGTATCATATTAATAGGTTTGTTGTTGGGGACACCGTGTGAGTCAGAGTGTGTAAGAGGGGGTTATATTTACTTCTTAGTTTTATGGTTATTAACAAAATCACTGGGGCACGTCGAGTGGTTGCACTAACTTAAGTCCTTTTAAAAGTACGTATAAATTTGAAAACTCTCTACTGTTTCGTTTCATTTGTGTCAAAAAACTCTCTACTGTGTTGATTCTCCTTGGGAAGGACGCCCGACCCTGCTCTTTCCTTGTTGTTTGTTGGTGTATTTTTCCTTTGAAAGGTAACTACCGAATCAATTATGCACAAATTAAGGGAAAGGAAAACTATGAAAAGGAATGCAACCTACCCCGGGTCCCAGGTTTGAAAGGTCGGTGGGTGCATGAGGGTGAGCCCCCGCTTTCCTAGTTGCACAAAACCAAATCTCAGCGGTCTTATTCAAAGAAAAATAAAATACAAAAATACAAATCTCAGGCCCCAGAAATTGATCACCGGTGGTTGAGACCTGCCTGCAATTGAACTTATAATTGCATTTGGTGACTGTTACTTACAGCACCGTAATATGATAATTATCAGGAATAGTGCTGGCCTAGCTCAGTCTCACTAATAACTTATAGCTTATTGCTAGCTGTTATACCGGTAGTCGAAACTTGTACTGCTCTCAATGATTCACTTGTTTGTAACTACGATTCTTGGTTTCGGACGATTGATTTTCACTGGAATTAACCGACTCCGAATCACCGAAATATATTCCGTGTGTACATACGTAGCCTTCCGAAAGCTCTCCTCATTTACGAAATCTGTTGAATTACGGTCGGGAGCGTTCACCAATTACTGCAGCTGTTGCAGCGGCCCTTGGGTTCGCATGATTTGGGAGGCACATCGAATTATACTAGCTGATCTTTGGAAGCTGGTGGTGTCCAGCTGGGGTTCTTTTGGAGTAGGATCGAATAGGGGCGGTGGTCATTGAGATGGTGACCTGCTTGAAGGTGATGGAGATACGGATTATATTTGCAGCCAGGGGATCAAATACTCACTGTAAGTAAGTAAAGAGCCTGGTCATATATTGCTGGAGATAATTATTTAGAACCTACTTACTTGTCTGTGTGAGAAGCCGGTTACTTACAGACTCATTGCCAAAGTTTGTTCTACCTTAGAGCTATGCTTAGTAAAGTTGCAATGTTGACGAACACTTAATACGTAACTTGCCGATGATCAATCCATCAATTGCATTAGATTTTTCTTGCATGCAAGAATATTTCTCTTACCTGCCAGCAGGCAGAATTCTGGGGATCTTGACTGTTTTTTCTCTGGAAAAGGTGCAGTGAGTAGTGGCGTGTTGGAACACGTTGTAAGATTTTCTGGGGGGTTAAGAAGATGTAACATCAAGTAGGAGGCCAGCTGAAGTCATGAGTGAGGACGCGTGTGTGATACTGAACTGATTCTGGCCCCGCTCGGCCAAAATTATTTTCCCTCCCAGCTTTGACAAAACCAAATCTTAGATTCTCGCTCCAATTTTTAGGTAGCCTGCAGGCGTCTGTCAGTAGCTCCTCCGCCAGACAGACTAGTAAAGCTAGTAAACTTGCATGGAATGTTTTTTGCAGACTGCAGGACGACTGTCTTGTCTTTTGCAATTACATTGAGATTTCAATTCCTGGAGATTGGATGGGAAACCTAGAAGCAGCAGACAGGCTCAACTATGAGTAGATTGGACTCAATCCAGCAGTAAGTTAACGATACTATTTTTTAAGTTTTTTCTTCTGTGAAGCGGAAGGTGTTTCATAAAGACAAAAAGGAGAAGAGCTGAGTCACATTCGTAGGAAGGGTCGGTCTCCACTCTCCCCAGAGATTGGAGTGGGGGGCGGGATAAGGTAGAGCCCGCCAGATCAGAATGCCCCGTTAGAGCACCAAGCGTCATAAAAGTTACTGATACTATTTCGCAGTGTCCATGGAGAAGATCAGATTGGATCAATTTTTTTCAGATACTCCAGGATTTTCTTTTAGGAAGGCTAGAGCTTTGGTCTTTCTTGTTGAGCACGATGTCGGATTTTAGAGATCATTTGCATCACGACTGGGAGCTGAGATCAGGTTGACTTGGAAAAAAGATCATGCCATGATTGGCATTGTAGTACTCTCTAGGCTCCCCAGCTGCAGCTATACTAACAGGGAAGGCTTGCTCAATTGAATTTGGTGTGCTGAAAAGTCCGCACGATCGTGCTCAGCTCCATGTTCAGACAGACACGCAACGATGTTTCAAATTAGTTGCGACTCTTTGCTGGTACTAGCACTCTTACTTACCAAGGTGGCCTTGTCTGAACCTTTTTTCATCTTGTCGTTGCAGTACAGTACAAGTTTTTAGGGTCCCCAGCTGCAGCTCTTGTTTACTTAGGCTTGCTCAATTGAATTGGCTTTCAAAAGTCACACAATCATGCACGTCTCTGTGCTCAAACACGCAACTAAGTACCACATTAGTTGCGAGTCTCGGTAGACAGACGAGTCCTTTCTTCCTAACAAGGCTTGTCCTGTCTGACACCGTTTTAGATGTTCGATATCAACTACCGTAGTAGAGTGTCCAATATATTTCACCAATGTTTCCAAATACCTTCAAATTTCGACCGGACGTATTCAAAGTACTTGATCAGAATACGTTTGTGTGACATAGAGGGATAAACATCACGTTTTCGACGTTTTCGACGTGTTGAACACTTTGTCCAGTGGTCGGGTAACACAGCCTCGTTACCCACAGTGCTGGCTAGCTGTTTGTACAAGACCACATCCTCAAGATTTGCATCTTGACCGTGCTGGCCATAGTTAGATCATAGCCTCAGCAAACACGCTTCAAAAGTTTCTACCATCATTAATTGGTTCCTTCCCGGGGAGATCTTCCACCTCACGTAGAGATCATTGCGGGCACGCCCCCAAATTTGCTGACGAAAGCCCGGACTCCACTCCCTTGCAATTCTCAAATCCCAAATCTTGGATCAGCCTAGAATTGTAACAAGACTGTCTGGTACTACCCCGGAAACTTTACCAAATGATCATAGCCAGGGTTAGCATTTGAACACATTCAAAACAGTAGTAGAAAAACATTGTTACCGGAGAGGGCTACAAAAACTTTCCACTTCCACCTGCAGTGTAGATTAAGTTCAGTATAAATTAGAGGCGGCAATGCCAGGAGTACACCCATAACTTGTGATCGATCGATCGATCAACACAGTGATCAGACAGATCTTCATTCAAGCAAATTGGGGATTCCGAATTGTCGATTGTCGATTGGGGATTGGGGATTGCGGATTTGGGGAGTTGTATCGAATTGCAAGTGATGGAATTTCGAAGTGCGAAGGCGAGATTGGATGGGGTGCTGATAGTGGTAGCGTTACTAGGGTGCATCCACGCCGTAACACTAACATCCCCCACGAATTGCGCAAGGAACATTCGAGAGAGTACTTCCAATGCTGCGATTTCCGCCACCGATCGCATGTACCTGGAGGGACTGTCGTTGCAAGGGACGCTCACATTCGACAACACAACGGCGTTTGCGAAGGATTGGGGGCAGCTGGGGATGCATCGAGCTCCCGCGGGCGTTTTGCAGCCGACTTCAGTCCATGATGTGGCCGCAATTGTGCACGCCGCAGCAAGGTCTGAGTGCGGGCTTACTGTCGCCGCTCGAGGACTCGGAAGCTCCATTGGCGGCCAATCTCAGGTACTGAAAACACTGTCTCCCCAAATGCTACAATTGCTATCAAACTCCGGTGCGCAATTGGTACCGTGACCCTGTTCGATTGGATTCGGATATATTTGAAAGCGATGCTGCAAGAGTTCTGTCGTTCTGATTACTTGGTTTGCTTCAATTATTGAGGGTTCTGATGGATTCCAGGCACTCCAAGAGCCGTGTCGTTCTGAATATTGCTTTTGAGCCGAGTTTTTGTGGGTTTTGGTTGATTCTAGGCGCACAACGGAATTGTCATTGAGATGACGACGATGAAGGGGATCACAGTGGTGCCGATGGGCGATGCGGAATCGGGAGGCGTGCCGTTCGTGGAGGCCATGGGCGGGGAGTTGTGGGTGGACGTGTTGAAAGCTTCCCTGGAGTTCGGTATGGCGCCGCGCTCGTGGACGGACTACTTGTATCTCACTGTCGGAGGGACTTTGTCGAACGCGGGCGTCAGCGGGCAGACGTTCCGGCACGGACCGGAAGTGAGCAACGTCTTGGAGCTCCAAGTTGTTACCGGTACGCAGTAAATTCCCCAACTCACAAATCTACTGGAAACCTGACATCCCAGGCTAGTGTCTTATTACCCATTCCCCAACTTAACGTCAATTCCGTTGATTTCAAATTTGAAGTATTACTCGACTTGGTCACTATCCGCCGCTTGGGCTGAAACTTTTAAATTCTACAGCGTTGCTAGTTTTTGGAGCATTGCTAAGATGTATGTTACAATTTCGACGCATTCATCCTGCCAAACTTAACGGTAGTGATGATACATACAGTTTACGAGAAACCTGGCATCCAAATTGTCTTCTTACCAATTCCTTGACTTATACTTCTCCCGAAAATCTCACATCCCAAGTATCTCATTACGAATTCCAAACTCACACTTCTCCTGGAAGCCTCAAATCACAATTGCCCCATTTCTTATGATATCAGTGCAAGTTTCGAACCCCTTTTCTGAACCCTGTTTTGATGCCCATCAGGAAAAGGTGAGGTCGTGGACTGCACTCCCACCAGGCACAGCGAGCTTTTCTTCGCAGTCTTAGGCGGTCTCGGCCAGTTCGGCATCATCACGAAAGCCCGCATCGTCCTCGAGAAGGCACCTCCCCACGTGCGCTGGATGCGCGCTCTCTACACCGACTTCGCCACCTTCAAATCCGACCTGGAGCTTCTGATCAGTTCCAGCAATCCCTTTGACTACATCGAAGGCTTCGTTGTGATGAACAATGAGAATCCCTTCAACGGATGGAGCAGCGTGCCCTTCACTCGGAGCGATATCAACGCCACCATGATCCCCAGCCACGCCGGCACCATCATGTACTGCCTGGAAGTCACCAAGGCGTACTCCAATGATCTCCACACACTTGATCAGGTTGGGCTTGAGAACTCCATTAAACTCGGGTACTCGCCTTTGATCATGTTTGATTTTTGTTGGTAATTGCGGTGGGACTGTGTGACCCCTTGAATTAAATTTTGAGGGGACGCAGTGGGGCATGGGATCATGTTAATCATGGTTTGTGCATGATGGTGCGGCTCTTGGTGAGATTTGGGGGGTAGCTAACTTAAGTTAAGTTTAGAAGTACCTGTTTGGTTGGGTTGGGAAATCTGTTGGTACTGATGGGTTTAGATTTCATGTTCTGTGTTGGTCTTAAATTGTGGGGATGGGAGGGGTCTGTCGCGGGGTGCGGGAAACTTGATGGTATGGTCGGGTTATGAATGCGACTGGCATGGCATTAGGGTTGGCATGTTGTTTATGGGGAGAGCACGGGAATTGGGACCAGGGAAGATTGGAAAGTTTTCATTTGTGTAAAAAAAAATTAAAATAAAATAAAGATTGGAAAGTTGGGTGGTTTGGTTGATGGGGTTCTGAAATGGGATGGATTGTTTGGCCAACAGGAGGTGGAGAACATGTTGGCACCGTTGCAGTTTCATCGTGGGTTGCTGTTTCAGAAGGATACAACGTATTTCAAGTTTTTGGATCGGGTGCATGATTTGGAGATGCAGTTAAGGGCGGAGGGTTTGTGGGAAATCCCACATCCATGGTTGAACATCTTTGTGCCAGCCGCAAGTATCCAACAGTTTGATGAGCTTGTGATGAAGCAAATTGCTACAAGGATGTTCAGCGGTCCCATCCTTGTGTACCCTGTGCACAAATCCAAGTAAGTCTTTTGATTTGATCTGGAGTTTTGATTCAGGCATCCGCTTAGCACAGATGTCTTTTATCACCATATTTGCTACAATGGCACCCTTTCATGAACTCTAATAGCTTATAGCACTCTTCCAATGCCCACCATGAACAGGTTTCACATCAGAAAAGTTGGGCCAAATTGTTTTGGTGCCATTTTCACACCAAAGGCCGCATACAGATCATTTTAGTGTCATTTTATCTATACTAGGTTGGTATGGAGGTTGGCACCAAATTAACTTAATTGCATTTCAATGCACCATCATGGCACCATGTTCACATGCCTTGAAGTTCCTGATGCACATCAAAAAATGTCCTAATTTTTAGAGTTCTTACACACCACAATTACTACAAATGCACTCACTGGTGGAAATCTTGTCTTGTTCTAGTGAGAGAGAGCCCATTAAAATTCATCAATTAATGATCCATTTCCTTCTATGTCAGGTAGACTACCTAACTAAACCATGTTGTGGATTTTATATCACAACAGTAATAATATTATAAAAAAATTTTAAAAAAAGAACAGTGTCAATTAAAAAAACAAAGGAAGAGAACAATCAGTCCAGTTCATGCAGATGACTCAGCCTGGGAGGGAGGCTGAGGGAACAACATTATTTTTACTAGTGATTTCAAGTTGGGGGAACAACTCCCTGACTGAAACATGACATGATGTTCAGTAGCAACCAATGGAAAGGGAAGCTGTCAAATTAAAAGGATATCAATCTCTTGTTCTGACCAGCTACTCAAATGGAATCATACGAGGATAAATGGCATTATACGAAGCATTATACAAGTTGGTTAAGATTGCAAAATAACTGTGTCAGAGATTGAGAGAATTTAATGGGATGGGAACTGCGGCTTGCAGGTGGGACAAGAGGCTTTCAGTAGCTGTACCAGAAGACCCTGCTGAGGAGATCTTTTATGTTGTGGCATTTTTAAGGAACAAGCTGCCTGACACTGCCGGTGGCCCAACTTTGTCGGACATGCTGGAGGACAATGAGAATATTTTGCGCACTTGCGAGCCGTTGCACTGCAAACAGTATTTGCCTCATTACCAGAACAGCAGCAAATGGAAGCGTCACTTTGGTTCCAAGTGGGCCTCATTTGTTCAAAACAAGCAGCTGTTCGATCCCTGCGCCATTCTTGCTCCTGGCGTGAACATTTTCACTCGGGGGTGTAGCAGCCTTGTCAAAGACTTCTCCTCGTTTGCAAATTTTCAAAGTGGGTTGCAACATGAGTGATTACTGATTATGTTAGTTGGAGACTGAGACCATCGAATTTTGACAACTAGAGAGAAGACCAATTTCAACATTTCGTTGGGGCTAATTTGGGGAGGAAACAAAGGAGGGAATGAAAAAGTTTTTTCATTCAATTAGCCCCCCTTCACTTTTTTAGTACATTAAACTCCTACTAGCACGCAGTTTTGATTGAAGCCTAATTATTTTAGGGTCTGTGGAAGGAGTGTGTGTGACCGTGCTGAAATGTTGAAGTGCAATAGATAGTCTGTGGCCAGTGGTTTTTATTAACTACGGCCTGGCCTGGCCTAGCTTTGATGCCACTTAAGTTGCTGTGGCTGTGGACCTCAAGTTTAGACTGATGAGCCAGACCACAGAGAGCTGCCAGTGCACAAAAAATGTGTGAATTGAGAAAGCTGTAACTTATTACTCCGTATTAGACTAGACTAGACTAGACTCGACTCGACTCAGAAAACTGAAGGTTTGTCTGGAGTTGATTATATTTATTTGCAGACCGTTCACCAATTTCAAGAGGAAAAAATGGCAGGAAGTCAGTTGGGTGGGGGACCTACTTGTTGTGCAACTGAGTACTACTTGTCAAGGGAAGGACAAACTGGAAGCCTCAGGAAGGATGCTCCTCCAGGGTGGAAACATGAGCAGGCTACGATTGGAGATGTAAGTTAATGAAAGTTAAATTATGTGCACTTGCCAATTGGATTCGAACCTGCAAATGTCATACTACTCTACTATCCCCTGGAAAGGCTAACTTATCTCCTGGAAAGAGACATCCTCCTCCCTACCTTTCAGACTGAAATAAATAAAATGAAACACTTGATTTGCCCACACAGACCCCAGCCAAAAAAGTTCTGATAAGGATATGATATACAGAACACATATGGATATGACATACGGAATATGGAACATGGATGTCTAAATAATGTGAAATGCCAATACAATATGATATATGGATATAGATATATGTACGTGATATGGGGTACAAGGTTATGTAGAATAAGGGCATGTCAAACAAAACACCAATACAATAGGATATATGGATGCATATACAGGAAATGGAATGTGGAATATGATTGTTAATCCCAGAAAAAATATATAGAGGCACAGGGTATTGAAAATTCATTCACTCATCAACCCTTGAGTACCAGGTTGGTGATCATGAAAATCAGGCATTTTGAAATAGTGTGACATCATCACTTTAAAAAAATCAAAAATACACATTGGGAGTCAAACTATTGTAGAAGATCTCCCCTTTCCAGTTTCCACCCCTAATTCCGAGGATGAATAGTTGCATATTTGTCCTACATAGGAGAATTCCTTGACATTCATTGGACAAAAAACGTTTGTTGTGTTGTTTAGGGGTTGACCCCTACATGTCCAGAGTCATCTCCAAGATTGACAATTTCAAAAAAATCATTAGAATGTGTGATTTGGAAATATGTTCTATAATTGATTAACATTGATTAACATATAAAATTTATAGATTTTGAGTTGTAGATTCCATCCATACATTTAGATTCAACAATGCTATCACCAATATATATTTTTTTAATTTTGAAAAGAAAATTTCAAAACTCCTTCTAAATTCGATTACAAGCAAAATATCATCATTTTGGGGAGTAAATTTTTTTGGAATGGAATTGGAAATGAGGTTCTCTTCACATGGTGATTTTTTGAAATTTTGAAATTCTTAAAATCTATAACCTCATTTTTGCAAATTTAGTTTTGAATTTTGGCTTGATTAACCACTATACATACTTGCACATTTGTAATTTCAGAAAAATATGTACTCTAGTAACAACAAATCTAACCCTTGTATAGCACAACAACTTGATGAAGTATCTCTACAAATTATATAACTTTCATGCAAGAAGTTAGGAGGATGAAACTTGAATAGTCGAGTTTCAATTTGTTCGTTGCTTAGAAAATGGAGGTTGGAGCACTTAGGGGTCAAGTAAGTGGGTGACATTTTATCACTATCCTCTCAAAAGAGACAGACACTAAGGTAGTAGGTTCATAAACCATTTATCTAAGGGTTGGTCCACCTTTTTCATTTATTTCTTTTATTGGGAATATTTTTTATCTAATTTTTCAAACAAAGAAAAATAGATGTAGAATGTAACACAAGTGGTTTCCTATTTTTTGAAGCATTTTTAATTTAGTTATGAATTTTTTTTAACAAGTTGTGTCATAGGCCCCTATTTATGACACTAGGTCTTCTATAAATTGTTCACTTGAAGTTATCAAGAGAAATAAGGAAAGCAAGGACAATGATTGGCTCTTGCAATAAATTACACTTTTTTTTCTCAATCCATTCACACGATTGTAGAGGTTGATTTAAAGACCATCTTATATCCATTCTAGAGCTAAAGTAGGGACAATTCTAAATGCCCTAGTGGTTGCCTGTTGTTAGTCCGTCCTATTGTCTGTGTTGTTTTGTGTTGAGTTTTAGGCCAGGCTTGTGGCTGGCTGGTTTGTATTTTTCCTCTTGCAATGGATTCCGTTTCATTTGTGTCAAAAAAAAATGTCCAAGTGGAGTTTGAGCCTCCTATCTTAGAAAATGTCATTCATATGTGTTTGGGAAAAAAGAAGATTGGTTTCTGTACCTCAAATCCTTTACTTGTTGAAATGAAAAACAAAAACTAAGCTGGTAAATTATTTGGAGCCCTCAATCTGTGGTTAGGAAATCAATTTATAAAATTCACATCTTTTCATTTATTAAAATTTTATATTTTAAATAGTTTACAACATTCGAGAAGAATTTGTGAATCCGTGGAGAAGAAAACTTTAAAAAAAGAACCATGAAGATTGATTGTTAGATAATTGTAAAATGGTTGCTTGTTGTTTTGTTTACCTTGATTTTAATTTCTTTTAAATCAAATAGTATTAAAAAAAATGTTAATTATAATGTTTGAGAGGATTGCATTCCTTAACATGTAAAGTCCTTCGATGTTTTGAGGCCCAGGACAATGGATTAAGATTTTTTTTCTCCATAGCTGAAACATATATGGGAAAAATGAAAATTTTATCAATTAACTCCTGAAAGTCCAAGGAGTCCTCTCTTTGGGCTTTTTGAGAACTTGGGTAAGCTCTATCAACTTCATAATTTGGATTTTTGCATGGATAGTCTAGGATGGATGCTACTCATCATAATCTACATGTGAAGCTTTGTATGATGTCATTCCAATAAAAAAAATGCACAAAGTTAGAAGTTCTTTTTAATTTCAATGTTAGATTGGGCAAAAAAAATTTCTTGGCTACAATTATTGATTATATTTTGGGGACTTGTATAGATTGATACCTATTCAAAAACACTTGAACCATTGAATGCTAAATAGTGAGGTAAAAGTTATGAAGAGTTTTATTTTGAAGGTAGAAAAAACATAAAAAGTTGTCTTTTGCTATCAATTTTGAAAAATTTTAAATAAAAATAAAAATGAAGGGTATGAATTATTTACTAGAACATTATCACCAATGGAACTAACAATTCTCAAATTCTTCCAAAAGTTATTAGCATATTAGTTTTATCTTTTATTCAGGAACACCTTCTACTTTACAATTTTTTAAAAATGAATATGAAAGTTTTTTTGGTGTGATATCTCTATATCTATATCTATATTTTATACTTACAAAAGTGTTTTAGACCATTATGCAAATGCTTGAAAATTTTTTTGTCTATTTGCCCTCATGGATTGCAAGTTTATAACATTTGAAGTTATGAAAAAATTATTTTTGTCCCTACTTGATTGGATTAGTAGACTTTGAGCCTCATGGAGTGAGATTTGTATTCTATATGCAGTTGAGCAAAGAATTCACTTAATAGTACATATTGTAAATACATTCATGCAAAATTTCAAAAGCAATTGAAGGGGGTGGCAAACTGTAAATCATCTTACAATACAAGCATGTCCTAATATCAAGCAACACCAAATTTATTTATCGATCATTTCTTGGGCATTGAAGGATTTATTTTTTGGAAAGTCTAAATAACAAAAATATATATCCAACCACCTCTTCCAAGATATGAATTCTTTCACTTAGAAAGAAAAAGTACTTCAACATTGATATTAATTTTCTCTTCCCTCCCTCCAACACTTACAAAGCTTCATGGAAACTTGATGTGACTAATACAATTTTTGAATTTCCTATGAAATACTCCTTTCTATTTGGGATGCACAAAGTATCATGATTGTATAGAATGGAATTTTTGAATGCCAATATGTTGGCAATGTCTCTCACCTGCCCAAGACCCCCCAAATCAACCCAAGATTCCTGATTGGAAAACTTTGTATGGGATCTTGTTGGCAATCAAAAGGGGATTCTAGATTCTCTTAGAATATATTTTCTGGACATTATATGAATAAACTATAAATTTTCAAAGTGCTGAAAATAGGTGTTATTAAAATCAACCATAGACTCTCAAGAATAGTAGGAGTATATTTTAGGCAAGAATCTAGATTGGTCAGTCTTAGGAAGTGGTCGAAATTGGGTGTGGCTCCCTTAGGGGTACCACTTCTTAGACAAAGAATCTCCCAAACTTGTGCACATCGTGCATTTTGTTGAAATGCTAATATGAAATCCATTTCAAAAAATCTATAACGCTAGGACGATGAAAAATTAAATGATCCATGAGTACATATAAACTATTTGTTACCCATAGAGAAAAGTTTCGTTTCTTCAAAATTGATTTATCTTAAAGATTTGGAATTTTGAAACTCCCATTTAAATATTACTATTACCAATTTCTATCCAAAATTTGATATTTAAAATTGCCTATATTTAGATTCAAATTGGAAAATACAAATTAATTAAATTCATGCTAATATTATATTTTTTATTTTCTAAAAACATGGGAATTTTTTTAAAAAATAGATAAACAATTTTAATAAACTAAAAGTGTATAAAAATTTTAATACAAAACTTTAAAAGTACCAAAAATTATTAATTTTTTCTCAAGGAATTCTACTTTCATATGTTTGAATATATAAAAATTTCATAGCTTAAATTTTCGCCAACAAATCTTTTTTCATGAAATTTATAGTTCAATGTTGCACCAAGATATGCAATGTCTTTAGAGAATCTAATGTATTACAGAGTAGTTTAAATATGATTACAATTTTATGAATTCTTTAATAATATAACATAAGATTAACATTCCAAAAATAAAAATAAAATTGTTGGCGAAGTGACTTTTCTATATTCGTCCATGAATTTTTGAAAATCTCAAATTTACTCATTTTGTGCACTAGGATAGAATATGAGATTGTCCTTGACATATATTTGCCCTTATTACAAAAGTTCTATTTTCTCGATGTCTAGGTAAGCACACATGTCCGTTGTGAAAATTTCAATAACATCCAATCTAAAATATAGTTGTGGGTACCTACCCAAACTTCTAAATGGTATTGAACAACCAAAATTTTCCTAAAGGGTTAATTATATAAAGATTAATTTAGATAGTAGTAATTTGATTTGAAGTCATCGCCAAAGGTGTTTGTGGAGGAAAAAAATAAAATTATTACTTTCAGAAATTTTAATTCTATTAGTTTAGCATATGGATATCATAATAACCTATAGTTTATTGATACATCACAATCAAAACAATATTTTAATTGAATGATCTTTGAAAGTACCAATAGTCAAAATGTTCAAAATATGAATTCTTTACGATATAAATTTGATTAAACATATTTTTTTTGTCGAAGGTTTATATTCGTTGATTCAGATTTTGAATGGAAGCTATTGAGTCTTGTTTCTATTTTATTCTATAAAGTACAAATATTGAGCAATTCTTTGAAATTATAAGCTCTACAAGCAAAAGCTAAGGATGTTTAACATGTACTTCAATTTTACAATCTAATTAAGGTATTTTAGGTGTTTGACATTAATTTCTATTGCTATTTGCATTTGATGCCCAAATTTCAAACTATTTTGATTGAACTTCTTGTATTTTCATTATAATTCATCAATAAATATAAAATCATAACAATTATAATTTTCATAAAACCATTTGAATTTCCATATTCTCTTACATGCTATTTGCATCTAATTATATGGCTACTAAAGTAGAGTACTAAGAAAGTGTCTTTCAAAATGCAAATCCAAAATATCATAGGAGTTGCACACTTGAATCTAAGCTCCAAAACAAATTTTAACAAAATTTCCTAAAAGGACCAAAAAATCCATTGATATCTATCCTTATTAAATTTGAATTTTAAAAAATCTTGTAGGATTAATCATAAAACCTTCGAAATCACAATTTCTTCCCTTATAAATTTGAATCTAGAAAATAAAAAATCCAATATATTCACTTCATACAAGAGGAAGATTTTAGAACAAAATTTGTTTTTGCACTCTAAGATTTATTTAGTAGAACTATCCTCAATATAAATCACATTCATTAATCATGTAGAAGATGCACATTCATCTTATTTTAGAATGGAATCTATAATATCATACTATTAAAAATAAATGAAAATAGAATGATAATTCACAAGTGTTTAAAAATTATTCCAAGCAATTATGTAATGAATATGTCAATTAATGCAAAATGCCAAGGATTTTGAACCTATAGCATTTACAACCTATGCAAGAAGATCAAAGATTGTAAAAACCTTGGTATAAAAAATATAGAAGAATTTTGTTTTGTATTAATAAAACATAATAGTCATAATACAAAACTATCAAGTTTTGCAAAATAACTATGCAAAACTATGCAAAACTTAATTTTGACTATTATGTTGTAGCTGAAATTTTGCTACTCTGCTTATTCCCGTGCTTATTAGTACTGTTCTCGTGCGCTCTTGTAGTGTACAGTATAGTAGCAAAGGTCATTTCTGTAGTCATGAATACAAGTTGGATATGTTTTCCTCTAAATTGCATATCTTGAGACCATTCAAATGTTTTGACTCTTGGTGTTTTACTCTTTGCATAGGGATCTTGGAAGTGCACGGTGTATCAGTCTTTCATGAAGTGCATTTAAACCCTGGTTTTTTATTTTTTATTACTGGGGAGCTAGTTTTCTACACCATTGTGCATTTTTGCACCTAAATAGTTCAAACCAAAATTTACATCTGCTCATTAAGTTGAGAAACACCTGTGAATATTTCCAGTCCTAATCCCAAAGTGACCACTGGTTGGATCATTCGCTGGATTTCGAGGGCTCAAAATGGAGTTGAATTATGTAGATTGCAAGTCAATGTTTGTAAGTGGATGGAAAAAACTGCATTCATATTTTTAATTGGATTGATTCTTCTTCTTAAAAAATTCACACCCCTTTTTTAATTAGCCCCTAGGCGCATAGAGTCTTCTCCAGAATGGATGATTTAAGAAAAATCATTATAAAGTGCTATTTGGAAGAATATTTTGGCATTGATATACGAAGAAAAGTTGTAGAATGAGAGTTTCAGATTCTATCTATCCAATTAGATTCACTAATGCTATCACCAATATTTTTTTTCTCACAGAATCTAAATGCAAATTCTGGAGTAAGTGCAGTATGGAGTGAGAATTTCTTTGATCACATCTTTCAAGGACACCTGCTTTGTCGAGATTATGCCCACTGCGAGGAAATGAGCTTGAGGTTCCTATTTTCCGTTTTCTTGGTTGCATGTTGTATTTCTGTGTGAAGAAGGGTGGGAGATGGAAACTTTGTTAAAGACGAAAATTAATCCTCAAAATGTAATGATGTTCTTGTGCTCAATTTTCTAGAGTAGTACCAAGTCATTAGATCATAGGTGGAGCATAAGTCTGCATGAAGGTCTCAATGGAAAAAATTTCAGTGCAAGCACATGAAGTATTTGGAGTATTATCACATATAAAACATGAGGAGGTTTTGGTCCAAGGGGAAAGTGAGACAAAGGAATACATACAAATCCATGGTGGTCTCACTCTCCACAGAGGGTAAGGAAATGTTGCAAATCCCTGTGAGGTCAAGAGGGAACTTTTAACACACTGGGAATTTGATTTGAGCTTGTGGACGATTGAAGTAAAGTTGAATTTATCATCTTGTTGTATACTTTCAATTCATGATTTGTAGAGATATATTTGAGTTTTGTGCGGAGGTGGACTGTAATTCATTATATTCCCTTGGAGGTAGTTTTGTGATGAATGGGTTTGGTTGGTGAAACCTAATTATTAGAATCAGAGGTCGCCCCTTATCTAGCTTAACACCTCTGGTCTTTAGAAGGGACTCTGTACATTTTTATGAATTTATTGCTTGTATTGATATAATTTCAATTTCAATCCATCCATCTGATGTAAACATCATAATAGTCTCTAAAACTCTCTATTCATTGATTGTCAACAGTTTTAGCATTTTTTAAGTTAACATATAATGTTACAAATATGATGTAATTACAATGTTGATTTAGTCTTTTTTTTACGTTGGCATAATGACGTTTTCAAATGCACTATATCAATTAACTATTGATTCGATATTGAAACTATTGATAACTAGCATAGACTTGTTGTAATGGAATATTGAACTTAGGAGAATATGGATTGAATAGTTGGTCAAAGTCTTACAAAATTGGATGAAAAACATTTGGGATGACAAGATGAAATATTTGGGATGAAAATGTGACTATATTTGTGACAGATCACGTGACAATGTGTACTTAATATAATAGATTAGTAGATAGGAACTTTTGTGATGTTTGTAAAGTTCATGCAACTATAGATACAATTTGCATGGTTGGGAAAATAAAGTTGAACTCATAAACATGAATGCATGTTCTTCTAAACTTCCATTACAATTGACCTATCATAAAGAAATGAGCAAGTTTATTATGCTTTTGGAATGTTAGCTCAAAGTTATTTTTCTTGTTCTTCTCACTAATGATCAATCTGGCTTCTCT
This sequence comes from Straminergon stramineum, assembly GCA_963920665.1. Classification (NCBI taxonomy): domain Eukaryota; kingdom Viridiplantae; phylum Streptophyta; class Bryopsida; order Hypnales; family Calliergonaceae; genus Straminergon; species Straminergon stramineum. The sequence goes on from OY987268.1 coordinate 5,556,002, forward strand.
AAAGGTACTATGAGCTTTTGGGAATTAGGTTGAGGAACAAAATTCTTCCATAGGTACTTCGTGAATTGCTCATCTAAGCAAAGGACTTTCCCATGTCAACTTAAAATGCACTTCAGCCACGGGTCAACATCAAACTCCTCTTTGCCGCATTATTAATTATTTGTCATTTATGATTTAGAGCTTCTCTAAACAAGAAGCCCGAGCCTTCGTTGCATTTGACAATCATATGTTTTTTTATTTTGACCCATTAGAAAGGTTTTTACTTAAAATCTCATTATAGGTCATCACTTATAATCTTATGTCTAGGACTATATTTAAAAACTCACTTAAAACACCCCTTTCTCTTGTAGTGACTTCATCTAAATATTGTAGTGTATGTTTGTTGGGACCCTAGTAATTCAAATGTGAAGTATTCAGTGCACCCCACATGCCGGTTTGCTGTTGCTTGGTGGTCCATGACTTGTAGATCACTAACCATAGTCACTTCCAATTGTTCTTTAGTGACAATGAAGAGGCCTTGTAGTTGTGCAGTGAAGGCAAAAGGAGATCGTCACTATGCTATAGTCATGGCGTCCAACTTTGAACTCTAGTTTCTTTTTTGTCATGAATCATGTGAAGCTATTGTCATTTTCCATTCTCCCAATAAGGCAATGTTGTTGCAACCAAAATCTTCATTCGAGTTATACATCATCAATTGATGTTTTGATTGTTTTCTTATGGAACTCACTGTAGCAATACCACAGTAGGAAGAACCCCTAAATCATGAATGTGTTGGCACTAGCATGCGCATGAGTTCTTTGTATCCATCTAAAATCACCATGTATGAGTGCTAACGGAGTTACCATGTAGTTGCCCATGAGTGTAAACCACTCTTGGTTATAGGGGGTTGTGTTTAGTACTTGACTGCATTGTTCTTCGATGACAATCTGAATCTACACTAGAGTCATGCAACAACGACTACTGTCCACATCAGTGTGGTCAATTCCACGTCAATAGTGCTAAAGTTCTTGGAATCCCTAAACCAATGATCCTAAGTCATTTACTAGTTGTGTTGTAGTAAATAGAAGTCACAATGCATGACAACATTGTACTTGTTCGTGACTAAGTCCTCCACATTGGATTTTAGACTTTTCCCACCAAAAACTTAGTGAAGGTTAGGACGACAAGGCGGACAGTCATCCAACACTCCGTCGAGTCTACATCTTACAATTGCACTAACAACTGCAAAATGACTCGAACATTGTGGCAAAACCCAAATTAGTGCAACTACATAAGCCATAGTCATTTTGAAGTCAAACTAGACCTGAAGTCATATGTTCACAGTCATGAAAGTGCCCATTTTCTTGTAGTGTATCTTCCAATCCATGCTGTGGAAATTTTTGAAAATTTTACCACATGTTCTTAAGTCAGCATGCTACAAGATCCTATGGTTATATTTGTCAAAATTTGTTTTTTCAAAAATTTGGTACTTGTACTAAAAAGGGCAGTTTTAGAGCATTTTTGGTGAAAACTTAGTGTTGAAGAAGGATAATGACCGAATTGGAAACTATCCTATTAGTATAATAAGTTCGTTCCAAGGGAGATGGTCAAGTAGGATATTTCTATGCTAATAGGTTCTATATCTAAAATCAAGTATCTTGACTTATTCAATAACCCAACTTGGAATTCTAAACCCCAAAACATAACTACAACGACATTGCAACCCAATTTAGATGTTGACTTAAATTAGTACAAGTCACATTCCATCAAACACACCAATTTAGCTTAAATACTTTATTATTTTTATTTCTAAATTGGTGATAAAATCACCATTACAATCAATATTTTTCTCTTTATTTTCCACTCACTTTCTCATTCTTCTCAGCACACTTCATTACAAACTTCTCCTAATTGCAAACATCCAACTAGGACATAAACACACAATCCCAAAACACTCAAACATCACACATCCAATCAAATAACACACACACAACCAATTTGGAAACACTTCCAAAACAAAGAAATACACAACACTACTTGGCTGGGACTCCAATTGGAACTCTCATCAGTGGGTAAAGACAAATGAAATAAAAATCAGACCAAATAGGAATTCCAAACTTGGCGGTTACCAATTTGGAAGAGACAACTCAACCACGAATTAACTACCAAATTGGAACAACACATGCAACTGCCACACACATCAACAATTCCAAATTGGAATTAACTTCCAAACAATCAACCAACTGGACTTGACATACACACCACATACAATCCGACTTGGACAGAACTACCACCCAATTTGGATTACACATAAAAGAATTTGGAACTTGGCTGGACAGCCAAACCATTCCAATTAGGAAACCTCCCAACCAAATCAGCACATACATATCCAACATTCATTCACCATCCAAAAACACACCAAATAGAATTCAATCAGACCATTAAAACACAAAATTAAGACACAAAATTCAAAAACAACCAATCAAAATCAATAAAAAAACACATAGAAATCAACCAAAAATTTGTAACAAAAAAAATACTAATGGGTATTCTACACTTAGTCATGCAATTTCAGAGGTTAATGTGATGCCTTGGAAAGGTGAAAAATGATGTATTGGGTAAGAAATCTAGATCGTTCGATTTATTTGTGAATGTTGTTCCACAAATGATAGATGATTCATTCCCACTACGAAATCATCAATTTCTAATTTTTGATTTAATTTGTCTAATTGCTTAGGAAGATGATATTGTTCCTGACATTAAAAAGGATTCAACTACTTTGGAAGAGTGCAAGATCCCACAAGTTCTCAGACCGCACGAATTTGGCTACAACAGTTAGATAATGTGGCTAGGCGACACCCATGTCAGATAATAATAAAAAGTTATTTCTAAATTATTTTTTTGAATTAAAAAACATGAATATTATTATTAATTTAATGTTTTCATTCTTTTTTCTTTTTTTCTTTTTTAAAATAATTCTTTCATAATTTTAAATTTTGGCCAGCCTTGGTTGGTTTCCAACATAGTGAACTAGCCTAAAATGGTCTTCCAAGGTAGTTGAAATTCTTCTAATGGAACTGAGAATTCAATGATTGTCACCTATGGCCTAGTGTTTTTTAGAGAATTTGGGGGAAGGTTCGCTATGTCATACATGTTTGCAAACTACTTCACCCCTTAAGTGCTGTGACTATATTTTCACCAAAAATGCTCCCAAACTGCCAATTTTAGTACAAATACCAAATTTTTGAAAAACAACTTTCTCTGACACATGTAACCATATGATCTTGTATCATGCTGACTTGAGAATATGTGATAAAAATTTCAGAAATTTCCACCATGTGAATTGGAAGATATAAGCATTCAAATTCACTGAAATCATTTTTTTGGCCCTTTGAAAAACACGGCAGCTACACTTCACAAGCTCACTATTCTATGAAAAAATGTCCCAAATGGTAGTGCTTCTTTGGATTCTTTTTCCTAGAAAAGTTGGTCACATGTTTGAAAATTTTCAGATCATTTATAATTGTACAACATATAGGAAAAAAAGAATAAATAGGCAATAGTAAAGAATGATTCAAATTACCAAAATGTTAAGAATTTAATCATGGAATTGAAAAATGCCAATCCCAATTTTTGAAATTTGGTATCAAAAAATCTACATCTTATGATTTTATTTTGTTCCAAAAATATTGAAAATTGAGTAAGATAAAGGACCTTGAAGTTCATTTTAGAGTAGAGAATCCATAACTACCCACAACAAAAAATCCTCATAACTTTTGACTCATTGATCAAAATGGAATGATTCAAAGCTTTCCATATATATAACTCTAAAAAATCAATTTCTATTTTTTACTTCTAGAGAAAATGGATTTTTTCTAATCTGCTCAGACTACCCATTTACAAAAAAACCCCACATATTAGGCCATAACTTTTGACTCATATTTCCAAATGTCATGAAATTTAGTGTTGATGAAAGATATTCCTTGTCCTCACCTTCTATAAAAATGTCCTCACCTTCCGTATATGGAGTACATATATGGAATATGGTTATGACATACTATAACAAAATATAAATATGAGAACAAATATAAAAGTACAAATATGAAATAAGGATACCTTAAACATGTTAGAAATACTCCATCATTTTTGTCAACCACACTGATGTCATACAAATACAAATGTAGGGTGGGAAGGGGGTCAATTTCAAGTACCAATCTCAATGAATGAGAGAATGACATGTGTACCCATTTTAGGTATTTTGAAAAGATTAACAACAAATGGAGAAATCCCACGTGGACCACTTTAGAATATCATTTGTTTTGGAAAACGCTTCAATCTGTTTTTGTTGTGTGTTTTGGTTAAACTATGCACTCAAACTTATTGAATTGTCCCTTGTGAGTGCACTCAAAAGATAGTGGGACTTCACCAAGACTCCATTCTTTCATCTTCAGTGTTTCCATGCCCAAGATTCTATTTGAAGTTGTCAGAGCCTCAAAGGGCATGGAAATAACATGATGAAGACAAGTTCAATAAGTTTGGTCTATTTTCTTGCACTTGCTATTAATGCATTTTGTTCTAGCTTGACTCTCAAATAGTTGTTTTATATATAGTTAACTTTCTTCAATATATGATTTTGTAGGTGATTCTCTCGGTCCACATGTCTTGTTTTAGAAGCTAGGAAATCATAGTAGCTTTCTAAAAATATAAATTTTATTTCAATCAATGCTTGAGAGCAAAAGTTATGCCACCCTAAGTCCCAAAAGCAATTCCCTAGGTAGTACAAAAAAAACATTAAAAAATGGATTTTTTTTCTCAAATGTTATATTTTTCTCTATATCTGAAGCTTTAATTCATTCTATTTAGATTAATAATGAGAAAGTTATGGACAATCTTGTTTTTTGGTCAATCTAAGCATCTTCTTGAAAAAACAACTTATAGAATTCATTTATGAATGCAATTTTCACAATTTTTCAAAAAAATTGTTTGACAAGGTTAAGCTTGTTTCCAAGAACAATCTCACTATGAGGATGATGGTTTTTCAATTGCATCTTAGGGCTATTAACAATTTGTTGTTTCATACAATCTTGGACCTACCTCTATTGAATGATTTTTTAATGAATGAATTTCAAGTGTTCTTTTTTGAGATCTTTTTCCTTGAATCTCAACTCAAATCTTCAACATTATTTTTTTTATTCTTGAAATCACAAGTGCAAAAATATTGAGTTAAGAATATTCAAAGCCAAGAAAATCTAGTCATGGAATGTTCAAAAAAACTTGTTTTCTTCACTTCAAATGTAAATATCTTACAATCTACATAGTCAAAGTTTCTGAAATTTCTACCACACATCTAAGAACTAGTTTAGTGTAAGATCCTCTGGTTAGATATGCAAAAAAAAATGATGAATTTAAGAGTTTTGCACCTAGGAATAGAAATGACAGTTTTGGGTGGTTTTTGAGAGAAAAAAGGCCTAGGACTTTAGGAGTTAAATTGGAATGAAAATTGAAATGTGAGTTTCTAACAAGATCTATTTTGAAGCAAAGTTTTAAGTTAGTAGAATAACTTTCCATTATTTATGCTAAGTCAAAGCTAACTATGGTAGTTTCTAGGTTATCTTGGAAAAAGTTAAAAAGTCAATTATAGAGAAATGTTTACTAAAGTTGAAAAATATCTTAGATTTGGGTGAAAATTGATATATGAGTACTTAATAAGCTAATTTACATTGTGGCAAAGTTTCAAGACATTTCAAATGATTGTATATTATGTATAGGGTGATTGCAAGAAACACGTGCCAATTTCGTTGCGGTTTTTTTTTGGAGCGCTATAACTTTTGAATTATGAATCCGATTCCAAAATCAAAAAAAAAGATTTCTAGATATCTTTCTTGTTATTGTAATCCTTATTTTTCAGAAATTTTTAAAAATCATTTTACATTTAAAAGTCAATTTTGATAATTTGTCACACTTTGACGTTTAGGGGTTTTTTTATATTATTGAGTGGTTTAAATTAGTGATTTTTAGCTGAAATTTCTATGGTATATTATTTTAGTAGGCATACATGTGCCTACCAAAGGAAATATAAAAATTCATTATTTTATATCCTCCACATTCATGCAAATAGGCCTCTCTTGCAAGCGCAATTCTAAACAATAGAGATAGTTTTGAACTCATTTTTTTGCTCAAATCTCATCATCAAAAAGTCCTCCCAAATGGCCAATTTTTAGTTTTCTTGAAAATTGTTTTTCCTATTTTCTACAAATTAAAACGTCAAAGTATGTATTTTCTTTGTTAGAATTCTATGTCCCAAAATATATCATGGAAAATACATACTTTGACGTTTTAATTTGTAGAAAATAGGAAAAACAATTTTCAAGAAAACTAAAAATTGGCCATTTGGGAGGACTTTTTGATGATGAGATTTGAGCAAAAAAATGAGTTCAAAACTATCTCTATTGTTTAGAATTGCGCTTGCAAGAGAGGCCTATTTGCATGAATGTGGAGGATATAAAATAATGAATTTTTATATTTCCTTTGGTAGGCACATGTATGCCTACTAAAATAATATACCATAGAAATTTCAGCTAAAAATCACTAATTTAAACCACTCAATAATATAAAAAACCCCTAAATGTCAAAGTGTGACAAATTATCAAAATTGACTTTTAAATGTAAAATGATTTTTAAAAATTTCTGAAAAATAAGGATTACAATAACAAGAAAGATATCTAGAAATCTTTTTTTGATTTTGGAATCGGATTCATAATTCAAAAGTTATAGCGCTCCAAAAAAAAACCGCAACGAAATTGGCACGTGTTTCTTGCAATCACCCTATACTAGGTCAAGGCTAGCAATTTCTAGATTATTGTGGGAATTACATGATAAGGATTTGAAAAAAGGGAATGTGGAAATAGTTTTAAGATTATTTAGTGTGGTTTAAGGATATAAAAGAGATAATATGCAAAGCATTTCTTCAGTGAAGGCCTTGTACTAATCTAGGCCTCTTTTGCACAACTTTGTAACAACATTCAACTAAGTAATACAATTTTTTGAATTAAGCCTCAACTATTAACCAAGTTACAATAGAAAGATTAATCCTATAGCACTTCTACGTCCAATTTATAGATGACGGATAGATTGAAATGAGTGTTTCTTCTCATTATTGCTTGGATGAGAGTCATCATAATTTGTGGAGATACTTTATTAAGTTGTTTGTCTTATTTAATAGTTGGATTTGGTGTTACTAGAGTACATATTTAAAAAAAATACAAGCATGCAAGTATGTCAAGTGGTTGATCAAGCCAAAATTGTATTGACTCTAGATCAAAATTGGATTTGCAAAAATGAAGTCATAGATTTAGACCATAAATGATGGGGCAAACATTTTTTGTTTGATGAATGACAAGAAATTCTCTTGTGTAGGATTGAAGTGCAACTATTCATCCTCTGAATTAGGGGTGGAAAGGGGAGATCTTCTACAATAGTTTGACTCACAATGAGTATTTTTGGTCTTTTAAAAGTAGATGATGTCACATGGTTCCTAAAGGGATGATTTCCACGGGCACCGGTCCGGCCTTTAAGGGTTAAAGAATACAAAAAGTTCAAAAAATCACCATGTCAATAGGACCTCATTCCAAATCTGTTCCAACAAATTTTATTCAAAAAATGATAAATTTTTCTTGGAATCAAAATTTGAAGGAATTTTGAAATTTTCCTTCCAAAATTTATAAAAAAATATCATTGATCGTATTGGTGAATCTAACCTTATAGATGGAATCTAGAACACACAATGTACACCTTTTCTTTGTAAATCAATTCCAAAATATTCTTCCAAATAGCACTTTATAATGATGTTTCTCAAATTGTTAATTCTAGAGAAAACTTTGAATGTTTAGGTTTAACAATACTTTGGAAGCAAAGAATAAAGAAGATTAATACAATAATAATGGACATGTTTGAAGCAAAATGCAAAGAAGACCACTACAAAGATAAACATGTTGGAAGCAAACAACAAGAGGACTACCAATACCTCAACAACTCACTCTTCTTGTACAAAAGTCACATAAAAGAAGGAGAGAGGAATCAGTTATCCAATTTATTAATGATAGTTTTACACATTATCAATCTCACATACAAGACCATCCGACATGGAGCTCCTAAAAGTTCTGCAATAAAAGTTCCGCGTAGAGGTGCTTGAGTGCAAAAAGTGTTAGAAATGAATTTAGGTACACCTTTGGACTAGATTCATTCTATTTAAAACCACTCCAACCGCCTCCACTTCAACTGGCTAGCCCGTTACTATAACGTAGTAGGTGCCAGTTCTTTCGCTTTTGGGAGCACTTTGAATGACTGCCATGTGTGCCCGGCAGAGACGCAACTGAAGTTCCCCTGTTTCTGACTTTCGGAGCATCTCGCTGTCCAAGCGAACCAGTCAAGGTACGTCAAGAAGAAGGTCTGCCAACTAGCTTGCCAGGCAAGCTTACATTCGGTTCCACCGGGAATCATCCACTGTCAAGGCGAAAGCCCCCAGTCGATGTCGATGTCTTCGTCTGGCTAGGTGAGCTCTAAACCGGCCCTCATGCACCCTTAATTCTCGTACAATTCACCTGATAGAGTTCTCAGCTCGTCATGACCTGTGACGCTCTGAAGCTTGAATAATCCAGAATCGACGAAGCGTTTTCTTCATGCCAGCTCTTGGTTCGCATGAATGGCTAGATTTCGAAATCAATTAGACGAGAAGATGCGTTAATTTTGATTAGGCAAGTAGGCGAATTTATTTTGCGAAAAGACGAATTCATTAGGCTAGATCTAAGAGGAATTAGGAGCGCATCATGCCACTTGAGCCGCGATTCCATCTTTAAATTTGAATTTGAATATTGATCGAGACTGCTGGTGCCAGGAATTTGACGACAGAGCTTCACTTCGGAGCGACTGTGCGGTGGTGCTGTAGTTGGAGGAGAAAAAATCAAGTTGAAGTTGCAAGCGATCAGAGGGAAGGAATTATTCAGGTAACTTACTTTTGTCATCGTCGGTTTTGAACTTGTGTGATGGTCGTGTTGTTGATATTTATTTCCAGAGCGTTGGATGGAATTTAAGAGCTAGGTGATCATCCCAACTGTCTCATGTTTTGGATTCGGTACTCCAGTTGTGCAGTGACCGTGAACGGCAATTTTGAAGCTTGCTTGGTCATAAATTAAAGCGAGCTAAGCTAGTGCTAGGTACGTAGCTTACAGGCAGCGCATTACATTTCAGTCACTTTCGCGGAGATTTAGGTAGGCCGGTTGTTTTATTTGTGAATCGCTCGCTCCACACACACGCAGTGAAGTGGTTTTCGAGTGTGTCTGTGAATGCGGCAGATGTTACCATGATGGCAGAGACAGAGTATTCTTCTCTAGATCTGAGAAGCGTAACATTTCATAACCAGGCAATGGTTCCTCCCCGTGCTGGAAAGGTCTTATGCCTCCATAGATGCCTGGGAGAGACTTTCAGTTAATTCAAAGATTGGGGATGGCTGAATAGCCATATAACACAATTTTGTTCACTGCAGGGTCCCCTTTTCAAGCAAAAGGGAACCTTACCTCATGATTGGTAAACAATGTTATGCGTGTTGCTGTAATTTTGCTGCTTCTTCATCAGTCAATGTCTCCTTGTGAGGCATGTGATGAGGTGGCGTGGGACCTTTTCACCTTAATATGGCTGGCAAATGCTACAGTATCATCCTAGTCATCTCCAGGGACAGATAAAATATTATTGATGTCGCTTGGAGGCAACATCATGTTGATCAGCTGACACGACTTGACAGAATTTTAATTGTTCACTAACTTAAATTTGAATTCTGTCCACGCCCCTCCATTTCAAGGGCTGCCGTGTTGCGGAGCGCTTTGAACTATGTATAGATTCTCTGAACCTTGTCGTCTAGTCACTTTGGTGTTTCGTATGAAAATCTCGACACTCCAGTGAGGCAATGACTCCTCCACGAGACAATCCAATGGTGTGTGAAAGCATCTTGGACTTAGAATTTCCGACATCTGAGATGCCTCGAGGGCAAATAGTCAAAACGTACCCACCACTGAAGCCGAAAAGCCTAAGCAGGCTTTCCAGCCGATGGATATTTCTGTTTGCACACTTCATCTGGCACCTCACATGTCGCAGCTGGCGGTTTGTGACAGTTCAGAAATCTCTGAACGGAGGTTGCTTGCAGGTACTGTAATCCAAAGGCCACCAGGTGGTGCTCAGGAACTGTGATGTCTACGTTTCGAAGAAACTATGTCGCCTAACGTCGAAGAATACAAGATCTCTTAGTTTTTGAAATAATTTGCTAGTACAGGAAGCGAGCATGCACAGGGTCCAGATTCGTCTTATACTGTCCTATGCCAGTCTTCCTATCTATCTCTCACGTATACTCCAGTTTGTGGAAATCACGCTCATTTTCCCTTGTTTGGAATTTGTTGCGATATGACGGAGGGCCTGGTATTGTTCGAGTTTCAGGACGTTCCATAAACCCTTGATTATTGCATATTTGAAGTAGGCACCGAAAGACGATGGAGGAGTAATCGGACTTGTGGACTTCAAGTATTTGAAGACTTAATATTCGAATCTTGAAGAAGCGGAGGATTCGATTAGGTTAGTGAAACAGGCTAGAAATTCGCATTCTTCCTCGGACCCAGTGGCGCCTGATTATTAGTCTACACCGAATCAATCGGCATTACTTTTTGATTACCTGCGAATTGGCCTATCATTGTGTACAGCATATCAATCTTTGCAGAACTCTGTGGACATCACCATTGCTTCGGCACGCTCTACGATATTCGAATTGCCATTCACTGGTAATTCTGAATTGAAGGCTTGAAGATTTGGAATCTTCAGTACTCTGGAGGGAGCCCAGCAAAACTTGAAGGGCATATCTTTGGGCGAATTGTTTTCGAGGTAGAAATTATTTATTTATGAAGATTCTTTTGAATTGAGTGAGACGGAATTGCCGCTCACATACTGATTGGAATGGACTTCAACGTCCTCAAGGGAAACGAGGTCATGGCGAGCACCTGCATTTCGTGGCTCATGACGCCAAGCTCCCTGGAACAAATGAGCATAGCTTGCAATGTGCTCTTCCTCGTCGTGCTAGCGGTGACTTGGTTCTACAACCTTATATTTGTCGACAGAACTTCACAGCTTGAGAATAAGAGGCAGACGTCGAGCTTAAGCAAGTCGAATCCCATCGAGTGTACAGTTAGGCTCATTGTAATTTGTACAGCAGCTCTCATATTCTCTGCTGCCGCTTCTTGGGAGTACTTCACAGCTGGAAGCAGCACCGCAGGGAATTACGATTTTGAGGTTCGGAAGGCTTTCCTCCTTGCCCAGAGCTTGACATGGCTCGGTTCTGCTGCACTCTCGGCCGCAGAGGTGAAACAGGCCCCGCGATTTATACTTTCAAGGGTGGCGAAAGGTCTAGTGCATCTGTGGTGGATTATCACCTTCTTCCTCGCAGGGTTTCAAATCACGTCGCAAGTGATTCGCAATATCAAGAACTGCCCTGGCTCATCCACAAACTTCCGATTCGAAGCATTAGCACCCGAAATGGTAAACCTTGTTGCCTCTTTGGTGCTTGTGGTCTCAAGAATTCTGTTCGAAGCTGGTTGGACGGTCAAAGATGAAGGCACTCTCTTGAACAGTGATGCCGAGGAGCCTCTTTTAAATCGGATTCGCGACGATGGAAAAGAATTCCGGGGTTACTCTGGAGCAAGCTGGCTGAGCAGGTTGACATGGCTATGGATGAATCCTCTGCTCCAGAAGGGCTACGATTCAAGGCTTGAAGTTGACGATGTGCCAACTCTGGCGGCACATGATGATGCACAATTTTTGTACGAGAGGTATGCGGTGAATAGCAGCACGAGCGAGGAGAAATTGGCCAACCATGTCCGGTTAACATTATTTCGATCATTCCAGCGGGAGTTTCTTGAGACTGGGGCGTTGGCGCTGTTCCGAGCATCTGTGATGTATGTCGGACCAGCTCTTATCCCAGCATTCGTGCGCTTCAAGATACAAGCCGCAGCGGGAGAACAGGCTGATGGATTGTGGTGGGGATTTCTGCTGGTACTTGCGCTTGTGATGTCCAAGTGCGCGGATGTGCTGGCTTCGCACCATTTCAACTTTCAATGCACGAACCTTGGCATGGCTATTCGCTCAACCCTAATTACACTCGTGTACCGGAAAGGAGTCAAGCTCACAAATGCGGCACGACTCACTCATGGATTAGGTCAAATTGTGAATTACATGTCTGTGGATGTGCAAGTGCTGGCTGATGTGATCCTGCAGGTGCACAACTTGTGGCTTCTGCCCATACAAGTTGGCATAGCCTTGGTAATCTTGTACTCGGTTGTAGGATGGTCGATGCTAGCTGGTGTGCTGGTGATGGTGTCTATCGTGGCTTTCTCGACGTGGATCTCAGGACAGCAGCGCAAGTTTCAAGCGCTGATCATGCAGGCTAAGGATAAGCGCATGAAGGCAACAAGCGAGGCCTTGAACGCTATGAAGGTGATAAAGCTGCAGGCGTGGGAGACACACTTCCGTGGTCATATTGAGGAATTGCGGGATCAAGAATTTCATTGGATTATTCAATTCATGTACCAGGTAGCTTACAGCACGGTCTTCACCTGGTGCTCGCCCTCAATCGTCTCTGTTGCAACATTCGCGTGTTGCCTCCTGCTTGAGGGCACAGAATTGACTTCAAGCCAGATTTTCACGGCAGTGGCCACTTTCCGCGTCCTCCAGGACCCTATACGGAATTTCCCCCAGACATTGATTGCCGTGAGCCAGGCCCAAGTCTCATTGGACCGCCTGGAGAAATACCTGCGAAGCGAGGAACTCGACGCCAATGCGGTCGATAGAGTTAATCCCATAGAAGGAGATGAGAATTTGGCCATCTCAGTGAGCTCCGCGTCATTTTCGTGGACAGGAACAGAAGTTAGCCATGGCTTAATCAAAACGGCGACATTGCGAAACATCGACTTGAAAGTGAAGAAGGGGACCCTCGTCGCCGTTGTTGGAACTGTTGGTTCTGGAAAGAGTTCTTTGCTGGCATGCTTGCTCGGAGAGATGCCGAAGCTCAAGGGCGAGGTACCACCATTATTGACTACGCACACACCGAAATTTGTTGGACTGTATGTGCTGTTGGTTTGACAATTCAGCAATAGCCATTTTTTTTGCTAGTCAATCCAAGCCTGAACGATATTTCTTTGCAACCTTTATGCATCTTTTTTTTGTTTACATGTGTAACAGGTTAGCGTAGCAGGAAGCACTGCGTATGTGCCCCAGGGATCGTGGATTCAAAGCGGAACCATCGAAGCGAACATATTGTTTGGGCAAAAGATGAATCGAAGTCTCTACAACGAGACCCTGCGCTGTTGTTCGTTGGAGCGGGACATGGAGATCCTTGAGCATGGTGATCAGACTGAAATCGGCGAGCGCGGGCTCAATTTGAGTGGGGGACAGAAACAGCGCATACAACTCGCCCGTGCAGTGTATCAAGACTGTGACGTCTACCTCTTGGACGATATTTTCAGCGCTGTGGATGCCCACACGGGGGCGGCTATCTTCAAGGTATGACCCATGGTCTACCCATTGAAGACATGCGAGATTTTCTACTTGTATGCAAGAAAACGTGATTTGAACAGTATTTATGTCTGATCTTCACTGAATGAATCGTTTTTGATGTCGTTGGCGACACAGGATTGCGTCAATGATATGCTGAAGAAGAAGACTGTCATACTTGTAACACATCAAATCGACTTTCTTCATGAAGCTGACATTATTTTGGTTCGTGCTCCGATCATCTTCTTTGGCTGTCTTTGATTAGAATTTAGGACTGCAAAGTATTGAGAAACATTTCTGAATGAAACTTTTACTGATCCGAGGCTCTTGGTTTTGAACTTAACAGGTTATGCAGGACGGCATGATTGCACAGAGCGGGAAGTACATGGAGCTGCTGATACCGGGTACCCAACTCGAGACATTAGTAACTGCTCACAACGAGTCAATGCAGTTAGTGGATTCAGAGACAATGAACCTCGCCGAAGGAGCTGTTTATGAGGTCTGTGATGAGTACAATTTTCACGCATTGCTTAAGAATATTAGCTTTGGTTCAAGTGATTTTCAATGTGCCTCCAGTGACAAGAGGGTCTTGATCTGGTGCAGCCTGATGCCAGCTTGGAACGGTTCTCTTCTGTGAAGGATACTATCACTCGCATCCTGTCAAATGGTAGAGGGACATCTGTGAAAGAAGGTCCTACCAAACTTGTTGAGGAGGAGCAGAGGGAGATTGGACATGTGAGCTGGTCCATTTACTCACTCTACTTGACCAAAGCATTTGGGCCATGGTTGTTCGTCCTCTTGCTCATTGTGCAAACAGGGTGGCAAACTATGATGTTACTATCAGATTATTGGTTAGCCTATGAAACTTCGGGCAGCCGTCAAGGGTCACCGGATCCAGGGAATTTCATCCGCGTTTACACCTTTCTTAGCTTGGGAACGTGGGTCTGTGTTTTCGGGCGCACCGTTTTAATAATTTTGTTCGGTGCGAGGACCACCCAAGAATTTTACCTCCAAATGCTTCGAAGCGTTTTTCGTGCGCCCATGGCGTTCTTTGACACGACGCCCGCTGGACGCATCCTCAGCCGGGTTTGATTTCTTTCCAGTGTCGACTGACACACCCTTGTAGATTGTTCTTTTGCATTTCTTGGTTGACTGTGTCTTATATTATGTTGAACGCGAATTCTCACTGTGTAGTACTAATATTGATATATGCAGGCATCGGTAGACCAATCCACATTAGACATTATGCTGGCGTTCTTTTTCGGTTCAGCCTTAGCCATCTACTTCAATCTTTTGGGCGCGATTGTTGTCATGACTCAAACTGCTTGGCCCATTATAGTCGTCATTCTCCCTCTCGCATATGTTTATTTCTCGTACCAGGTATGTATTTCTCGTTTCTCGCCGAGGAGGATAGGCTTTACTTTCCTAGAACTGTCTTGCTGGAATGTTAAGGCGAGTAAATGGTTGCTAAGGACACCTGGTGGTTCTGTTGTTGTAGGCTTACTATCTTGCCACCTCTAGAGAGCTCACAAGAATGGAAGCCATAACGAAGGCGCCAATAATCCATCATTTTTCTGAAAGCATTGCTGGAATTATGGTCATACGATGCTTCAAGAAGGAGCAAGAGTTTTCGAAGTTGAATGTGAATCGTGTCAACCAGAATATTCGCATGGTGTTTCATAATAATGCTGCAACCGAATGGTTAGGGTATCGCCTTGAAATGATTGGCACTATTTTATTATGCAGCTTGGCTCTCTTGCTTGTCATGTTACCTGCTCGCCTATCTCCACCACGTAAGTTAGCCCTTCGATGCTGAGCTTTTTGAATTAGTTATGAGATTTACATGACTGCAAATGAGCACAGAGTTGTATTCTACGCTGACTGCTGGATTTGCTAAGCCATGTCTGACAAGAGATTTCTGCTTGTGACGGTCGCAGAATTGGTGGGACTTGCGCTGTCGTACGGGCTGTCTTTGAATTCGCTCTTATATTGGGCAGTGTGGCTCGTCTGCCAGCTCGAGAATAAAATGGTGTCGGTAGAGCGTATCCATCAGTTTACGAACATTGCAAGCGAAGCCCCGCTTATTGTTCCAGAGCGTCGGCCAGCTGCAAATTGGCCATCGACAGGAGCCATTGAATTTCGAAATTTGCAGGTCAGCTCTAATCTCTCAGTTTGCAATTATGGCGGGTTTTGAATAATGGAAACTCGTTTTGATTTTGTATAGCGCCTGCTCGCTCTTGAAACATCAATTAATGTGATTCCATTAAAGCTATTTCTATAACATGCATTTCTCCATTCTCTGTTTTGCCAAACAGTTGCGGTATCGGCGAGGTACTCCAGTTGTGCTCAAGGGTATCACTCTGAAAATCGCAGGCGGTGACAAAGTGGGTGTTGTGGGTCGAACCGGCAGCGGTAAGTCGAGTAATCTCCTCTTGATATTTCGGGTGCGACACAGGATGACGCATCAAGGATAAACGACAGATTCATGGTGGTGCGGTTAGAAAATGCTAAGTTATTTTAGATTTTGCAATTGTCATATAAGTTACAATGGCATGTTTCAAAGCGCAAAATTGTGGTGGTCACGTGCACAGAGCTCTAAAAACGAGGACTGGTAGCTATATTTAGAGTTCGAGACGGGTGTTTGGAAAATTGCTATTTCTTGAAAAAAAAAATTTCATGTAATGAATACGACGGTTGCTTGGTTTAACGACGCATAGTGAACAGCTTCCAGCTTATGCCCCAAATCCTAAAACCCTGAAACCCTGAAAATCGCAAGGTTACATAACTGCTTTGCAGCAAGCTGCCAGTACGTTCTCATCTTCTGCAGATCTTTTTTTTATGACAGGTAAATCGACACTTATTCAAGCGCTTTTCCGCCTGGTGGAAGCCTCGGCAGGTCAAATTGTGATTGACGGTGTGGATATTGCAACTTTGGGGCTCAGCGACTTGCGCTCCAAATTCGGTATCATTCCACAAGAGCCAACTCTTTTTGAGGGCACAGTGCGTGGAAACATCGATCCGCTTGGGCATCACAGTGATAATGAAATTTGGGAGGTACGCTTTAATTCATCAATTTCTTTGGAATCTATTCTTCAATTGAGATATTCTGTCAGAATTGAGGGATCCACCATCTTCTGAATCTACTTCAAAGATCTGAGTGGGAGCATACAATGTGTGTATTGATATGTAATGCAGTGCTTGAGGGCATGTCAGTTAGAAGACATTGTACGTGCGAATCCCGAAAAGCTCGACTCTCCAGTGGCAGACGACGGAGATAATTGGAGTGTGGGACAGAAGCAATTATTCTGCCTGGGAAGAGCACTCCTCAAGCGAACCAAAATCCTGATCTTGGACGAAGCTACAGCATCTGTAGATGCACACACGGATTGGTTGATTCAAAAGACGGTGCAGGAGGCTTTCGGAGGTTCCACGGTCATTAGTATAGCACATCGCATTCCAACTGTTATGAATAGCGACAAGGTGCTCGTACTGGATGCCGGTAAGTACGCAGTTTCCAAAACCTAATTCAGTTGCAAATGGGTACCTACTTGACTGTAATTTTCAAAGCTGTATGTTCATGTTCGACGTTCAAGTATCTCTTTGGTAAACCGAACATGACCATGCAAAATTCTTGTCTTCTTTCAACAGGGAGGGTGAAGGAATATGATAGCCCATCAAGGCTGTTGGAGAAGAGTACATCTTTGTTTGCTGCTCTTGTCAAAGAATATACTACGCGTGGTCACCATGACACAGTTGAAGACTGAAGAAAGTATTCGAGAAGAACGAGCTTATTGACACAATCTGCTGTGTAATTCACGATGAAGCCCAGATCATAGATGCTCGTCGTCTAAAGATCGTCAATAGCGACATTGACAATCTTTAGACGATCTGCGTATATGATTTATTGACAATCTTTGGACGAGCTGACCAGCATTATGTGTGACGTAGTCGTGGACGAACTTCATTTTTGCTCCATCTGATGGAGTTCAGGAACTCTTCGGCAAATCCATCGATGGACTTCATATTAAGGTAGAAGATAATATTTGCGTCACTTTAAGCATTGGAGCGTTTGTAGGATAGTGATGTTCGGGACAAATACAGAGCTCCACAGAGATTTGGGATTACAAGAGCTAAACCTGTCTCTTAGATCAAATTCTTATCAGTGTTTAAATCTCTTATGCCATTTCAAAGTTTAAAGCCCTCCTAGGGTATTGGCGAGGATTTCATAACCTATCTTGTGACCAAGAGGAGAATATGAAAGATTTTGAAATTTGTAAGGTTGAATTACCTTTAATATGAACGGTTATATGGGATTTTGGAGATCTTTAATTTTTTTAATACAAGATCTCAAAGTTTACACGGTTAGTAACATAAAGTATCATGGATGAACAATTAGTCTCCTTGGGGATGCACTCTTTTTTAACCCCGTAGCACATTATTTCGTACCTTAAATTCTTAATACTTTTGCATCTAAATTATCTAAAAAATAGCCAAGAATAATATCTATAGTTTTTTTAACATAGTCTAGACTTTTTAGTATATAAAAATTTCATAAATGATCATTTATAGATGCTTTTGTATTGATTTTTAAGCCATTGAAGAAGATTGATGTTTTAGTTCTAAACGTCAATTTCATTAAATGGGATTTATTTCAAAACATAAATTTTGTTAAATTTATGGTAGTCCTTGCATCATTTTGATATTTACATTAACTTATTGTACTTTGCTAAGCTAAGATGTCTACCTCCATCCTTCTCTATGCTCTCCAAACCATTACATCTCTATCCTTGCACTTGGAGGACCACCACACCTTTTTAACAAACTTATTGATGTTTTAAATTTCCACTTTATTTTCTTAAGACAATGGTTGTGACCATATTCTTTACAAGATTCATTTGAATAGATAATGAACTTCTCAAGAATAGATAATAGCTTAATTTAATCCATATATCAATGGAGTATTGCTATTAATCCCTCAGTACCTAAGACTTTTTAAGGGTGTTTTTAATTACTATGAAAAAAGAACATGGACTTATAGTTATCCTCGATGAAGTAAATGTTTTTGTTTTTGTTTTTTTGTCAAAATATAACTAAATACTCCATAGATGTTTATAGATCTAGAGGAAAACTATGTTGAACTTGTCAAAAACTGCATTTTACTCAACAAAAAAGTGTGGGCTCGATTTTGTTGAGATCTCCCTTCGTAACCCAGAATTTTACATTCTAATACAAAATTCTATGTTTCACTTGTCAAATTCTGTGTTGAAATGCTGAAACTGCAAAATTTTGCATTATAAAGGGAGAACTCAACAAAATCGAGCCCACACTTTTTTGTTGAGTTCAACATAGTTTCTCTCACGTAAAACGCAATTTTTAACAAGTTAAACACGGTTTTCTTCTAGAGCTCGCTTATTACTAAATAAACTAGTTTTTTGTGTGAAATTGTGTAGGAGTTGTGAGATTACAACATGAGAAATGTGCAAATTCTACTTTAGTTTGTTGCTTTCCCTACAATATTTTGAGAAATTTGTATATAAGAGTTTTTGGGGATTGGAGGTAACATGAACAACTAGAATTGTATTAGCACACTTAAATCCAATTTCAAAAAGCTTGAGCACAAATGAAGAGCTATCAAACTTATTACACAATCTACATTGCAATTGTTGAAATGCAATTTTTTTATAAATAGAAATCACAAATAACTCCAAATCAACACTTGCATGTTAAATCTTCAACATTGAAAATCATGAAAACACTTCATTCTTTACTTTGGAACCATTTTCAAAGCAAATGGATAAATACAAATTTTTAGACCTCCAATCAAGTAAAACTAGCAAGCTTTGCTCAAAGCCAAGAAATCCAAAAAAACTCGTGAACAATTTATACTTCCACTAATGGGATATATATATATGCTTTTGAGGATATTTCAAGAATCAAATATTAAAATTTTTTGGTTAAAAATAAAAACTTCCAATAGTATTAAAAACCTTTAATACTACCTACAAAGATTTGAAAAATGGTGAAAGGAATTCAACTACCCCCATACAAATGAACAAAATTTTGGAGCAACCATATATGTTTGCTCATGCACTTAGGGGTTAAAATGAACTTAGGTGACATGAATTCTAATACATTGAGTGTATTACCCAAGTTTTGGCATGAAAGGGGGGGTGAAGAGATATGCTACTTGATAAAATAGTCACTTGGCCTTCATCATCTTGCCCTCTTGTATGTAATTCATACTAGTAACAAAATGATCTATGGCCGTTCAAAAATTAACAAAGTGACTAGTGATATGTCAAAACATAAGGAAGCTTGACCCAAGGAATAACATGTTATTTATTTATAATTTTCAGACAAACACATTCAATGTTCATTACTAAAAATGGAGATATAAAATTTAGTCATATCTGAATTATGGTTTTATAATTAATATCAATCAAATTTGTCATTTTATAGCCTGAGCCTTATGGGGATTACTTCAATTAAAAAGTTTTAATTTCTGAACCACGCTTCATATAGTCAATTTTGAGACATGTTGTAGAAAATTGTACATGCTAAGCTCTACACATGACAAAAGTTATGTACTTTTCTACCAAAATTCTTAATTTAAAATGAGACTCTAAATTTGGGTCACTAATACAAAACATTGCAAAACATCTCAAAAATCTTGTACATAAATCCAACCAATTAGGAGCTATACCTTCAAAAATCAACTATGAGACACTAATGCTATAGTAAATCCACTTAATTACAAAATGTTTGCAATTCCAATTCAAAAAAATTCTTGCCTACGATGTCCATCTTCTATTTGTAGGAGTTTAAAGGCAATTATGATATACTTACATTCTATACTTTGAAAATTCATAGTTAATTAATTTAGAGTTCTAAAAATGCATAAGATGAGAATCTAAAATACTATTTTGACTCCCAACAAGATTCAACCAAAAAAAATATCTTAATTTTATAATAGGCGTAGTGCTCAATTGCTTATTCAAAATCACTTAGGTACAATTATCAGAATGGACTAGGTAATGTGAAATTAGCTTCATTATGAGAAATAACATGCCAAACTACAAGAGTGACAAGGGATGTTATTTCTCATAATGAGGCCTTGCTTTCACATTACTAACCATAACTTCAATGTTCATTGGTTGGATCTTGGTCAACCATGCTCAATCAAGGATTTAACCCTAAAAGAATAAGCCCAAGACTACAAATTCCGGCCTCCCAATCCTTCAATCTATTTGCTACCATTTTGCAACAATACAAATGAATTTTTTCTTCTTTGGTTTTCAAAGATGAAATCACATACTTTCTAGAAGTCAAAAAAATTTCAATTCCTTTATATTGTGAAAATTTGAAAATATTGTTAATTCTTTAGTAAAAAATTAATATAAAATATAAAATATACTCAAAAAAATCTGAAATTTCATCAAAGGTATATATTTTAGTGTATAACATCATGATATAAACTACAGTTATCATGTCATTAGTAAATTGGAAAATCAACAAACCATGGTCACATTCCTAAAGTTCAAGTTGCAATAAATTATTGAAATTTTCAAATTTTCCAAGTGGAGTAGAAACCACACTTGATAAACTTCAATTCATTAGTTCAATAAAAATTTTAAAATATCATCTTTATAGTTGAAATTCACATAAAGAGTACAAAGCAAGAAGTGGTCAAAACACTGACACTCTAAGGGTGATCCATGGATTTAAACATCTTCTTCTTTTGAAAAATTAATAATGTGATAGTGAAAAAATATTCACTACTATTCACAAAACATGCACTCAAGCAACTCTTCCCCAAATTGGATGAAAAAATTGGTTTTTTTTCCACCCTATAGCCCCTCCAAAAAATCATCCAAAAGAACAAAAAAATGTCCTCTATTGGCTCTACGTCATTTCAAACACAAAGAAGGCCATCATAACACTACAAGCAACCCTAAATTACTAAAAAAGAACACATAACATTGTTATCCATTGTGGTGGGGGTCCCTTTAGCACCCCCGGAAAGAAGGAGCCCCTAGCATGGAAACTTACCAATTCACTGAAAATTATTGAAAATTACTGCTTCGTAAATCCAGCCACCCGCTTCGTGAACTTTGATGCTTGGGGTTGAAAAGATCTCCAAATTGTTGTGGCATTGAAAATCTCTCCAAACGTTGAGTAGCTCGAGTTCTTGTTTTGTGTTGTGTCCACCTATTTTGAGGTTACCATGTCTGGTAGCTTGGTTACATGTGTCCAGAAATGCACATTATGAATGCAATGTTCATTTTTTTTCTTTGAAATTTCATACAACATGTGGGCAAGGAGCAACAATTTTTAGAACTTCTGACTACATGATTGAAAAAATATTGTATAATATGTAGTTTCTTTCTCAACTCAAGTAGTTTAGATAGATAAAAAAATCATTTTTCTCTGGAAAAGAAATTTGAAATTGGTTTCCTAGATTTATATATACATTGAAAGCTTTAAATGATTCCATTTTGATTAATGAGATGAAGATCATGAGGAGTTTTATTTTGTAGGCAATTATGGATTCTCTATTCTAAAATAAACTTTGAAGTCCTTTATTTAACTCAATTTTCTATATATATGAAAAAAATAAAATCATATGGTGAAGATTGTTTACTACAACATTAAAACTATTGGGATTGACACTTTTCAATTCCATAACTAAATTCTTTACAATTTTGTCTTTTGAATCATTCTCTACTCCTTTCTACTTACCATTTATTTGCTATATGGTGTGCAATTCCAAATGATCTGAAATTTTTCAAGCATGTAGCAAACTTGGCTCGAAGAATGAATCCAAAGAAGTACCGCCATTATGGACATTTTTTCATACAAATGTGACCTTGTGAAGTACAATTGCCCATTATTTGCAAGCTCAAGAAAAAGAGTTTTGTCCATTCAAATGCTAATATCTTGCAATCCTTGTAGTGAAAATTTCTGAAAATTTTCTCACATGGCTTCTCAAACCAACGTACTACAAGATCCTACGATTACATGTGTCCGAAAATGTTTTTTTTATTACTAAAATTTGGTACTTGTAGTAGAAATAGCATTTTTGGAATGTTTTTGGTGAAAACACAATCATGGATCTTTAGGAGTTAAAAATAATATAACTTTTTATTCAAAGTACTATTTTCACAACAAATGTGTAAGACTAATGGCACCCACTATTGATTTTATGCACTATTTTTCAGCAATTCGCTACAATCCAAAAGCATTGGCAGTATTTTGTCAAGGAAAATTTTATTTCTTTTGGACAAGTACTATGAGTTAGTCTAATAATTGTTGTTTTGAAGTGCATTCTCAAAATTTTCTCTACATTAGGTATTAACAATACCTACTATAAGCCCTAGGAAGGAAGTGACTAGCAATTCAATTTTAGTGTCAAAGAATTATGAACTTTTTGATTAATAAGAATTAATAAAGAATTGCCAATGAATCTTAAGCACTCACATGCATTTGTAACCATGCACCATAGCCCACATTCCGTTCAGTTCAAAATCAAACATTACTGTAACGACCCACCCACACTATCTGGTCATGATGTGTTGACTTGACTGCCTGGTGATGGGCTAGCTCCCCCCAATGTGTAGACCTGTTTGTCAGCCCATCCAAAAGTTACATTGAGAAAGTCCGTGTCATGCTTGGCATTATAACTTAATTCCCTTCCAAGCATAAAGGGAGAATTATACCTCCACTTGTAGGGGGTGGATTTAGCTGGTTAGTAATGTTAAGAGCATCACCACCAGTCTTGCAAAATGCGGGGTGATTTGGTTTGCAAAATGTGGGGCCATCCAATTTGCAAGCGAAACCACCCCACCCATAGCATGCTACAAGTTCCCAAATTTGAACTACTTTGCAAGGTCCATCCAATGGGCTATAGTGCTAAAGGTCCGTGCTTGGGGGGACAAGTGCCGGTGCTCTTGTCTCATGTGGTTTGCAAGCCATGCTTTGGCTTGCAAACCCCCCCCATTTTGCAAGCCACTCAAAGCTTTTGGCCTAGACTCTCAACAAATTCATCCATTTTGCAAGATGGGTGGAGCAATTTTGCAATCCGCCTCGGACAAGTCATCCGTTTTGCAAGACGGATGGGGATGCTCTTATGCATTCAACAAGAGACTAAGGTAGAAAGCTTGAAATCCGCACAAGCATTAAAACTGCACACCTCCTCAAATGTACACTGTGTGTACATGGGTTTTTTTCATCTTTACAGGGATGTACCAACAGTGTACATGTGAGGAGGTGTGCGGTTTTAGAGCCCTTTGCCATTTCGACTTCAAAAATTCATAACTAATTCTACAAAGCTCCAAAAAATATGAAACGACTTGGGTTAGATGTCAATTCCTCTTGTCTTTCAATAAAAATTGACTGAAAAATATTTCAATAAGTTTCACCTCCCCAAAATTCAGTTTCAGCTCTTAGATGGACGCTTTATGAGCCTTCTACCTTAGTAACTTATCATCTGTCCTAACCAGAGAACGAAACTGAGAACCTGTGGAACCGAACAGGGTATCAACCACCCCAGTTATCAACTTCCACCACCGGTTGTTTGCAGTATCGCAGAAACGGAATCCTGAATGCCAGAGTTACCAGAGTGTCGCCTTCTACTTACGTCGCTCGCCTCACTCATTCAAGCTTTTCAGCGATCCAAGCCCCAAATGTCGAAGTAAAGCTTGTTGGCCACACTCAGCGATGGTCACTCCAGCTTTCTTATGGTTCCAGTAATAAACTGAGTTTGAATCGGAGTGAGGGGTTTGGAAGAGGGTTAGGGTTTAGAGCAGGAGGGGGACGAAGGGCGATCACTTGATCGCCGTTCGTTTGAATTGTTTTTGTGTGTTTGCGGGGTTTTCTATCTTTCGAGATGGGACGCATGAAGCCTGCTGCGTTGTTGCAGCATAGTAAGAAGAAGAAAGGTCCGGCGAAGTTGAGTCCCGTCACGGTCGTGGGCGTGGGGGCGGTCGTTATCCTCTTGCTGTTGTCCGTCTTGGTGTTGCATAGACACAAATCTGGAGGGTAAGCGCTACACTTTTATTTGGTTTCCTTTCGATCGCGGTATGCGACGCGTTGTAAAAAAATTTAAATAAATTCCGAGAATTGTTTAGGGGTTGGAAATGGCTGGGATCGTTGTTTCACTTTTTTGAAACTTTTTAGGGTTTTGGATGTGAACGGAATTAAACTGGAACGGCTGTTACAGAAGCTTTGGTGCTGTGATCTCGATGTTGAAACTTGGCTAATAGCTTGTGAGAAGCGCGTCGCTCTTAGTGTTTATAGGAGCTATTATTTGCATGATTCGATCCAGATTGGCTTGTTGGGTCTCTGTGTTTGTTTGCTATCTGCTGTCATTGTTGCCACGCGAACTTTCAATTGCTTGTTGTGATATCAGTACTTCATACAGGAGGTGTACAGCTGAGTAGAATTGCATTTTCAGAAGCTTTTCAACGAGATGTCTCCCAAAACGCTTGGTTGAGAAATGACCACGATAACTCAATTGAAATTTTGATTGCAACCATTAATTACGTCATCTCTGGCTAGCAGGGCCTGTTATACCCACCGTTTCAGTTTAGTAAGGGATTTTTAGTAATTTTATACCAGCAATCTGGTTTCAAAGGGCTCTATTATTAATTTTATACCGGCAATCTGTTCAGAAAAGTCTCTGTTATTAATTTCACTTGGCGTGGGAGTTGCTGCAGGAATATAGATGGGAGAGAAGACGTTATGAATACTGTTAGTGTTGGAGGCAAGGTAAATGCTCATTGAGCATTATCAATACTTAGTGCCCAGTTTCTGAGTTCTCGTTTAGTCTTTCATTTGGGTCTCGTCATATCTCTGCGATTTCACCGTGGTTTGATTATTGTGTGCAGGTTGTGGATGGAGCTGGTGCAAACTCTGAGACGAAAGAACTTATAGAGGAGACTCATTTCCCACGATATGCGGTAAAACTTCTCACCAATATCCTATTAAGTTTGTCAGCGTGTTGGTTCGTCAATGCATGAGAGAATGCTTCCGGAGTGTTTGGTTAGTAAGGAATTCCATTCAACTTTTTTGAGGTGAATTTGTTATCATAGAAATCCGCAGCTGGTAGATTACATTCTTGGTGAGCTACCTGAACACCCTTGGTTCAATGAACAGTGATTCAAAAAAAGAAATCCAGATTCTTTCTGTTCACAAGCTTGAGCTTTCAATATGTTTGCAAAGTGGGGTGACAAATATTAGACATATTTATCTCATTTTATCCCGTCCAATCCTTAGTCGATATGATTGCATGTGGGCTCATTTAATATGGACTGGAAGAAATTGCTTCAAAAGTAGGTTTGTTCCACAGTAATTTAGTGCGCCAGATTCTTGTTGTGCTAGTGGAAAGGGTGCAAGCTAGTTACTACTCTAAAAGTGTCGAAATTGTACGTGATTGGTCAAAATTGGTCTTCACCCTTTCATATTTAGGAAGCTTGGGGTTCTCTGAGAATTGCAGTAAACGGGATTGCTTTGAACTAGAAAACATAGTCCACGCACTCATCTTTCAGATCTGATCAGGCAATCTTGTACTCCGTACTTCGTAACATTCCATCGTATTACTGTGTCTCAACAGTAATTATTGAAGCCACGGTCAATCTAGAAAGTTTGGCGAGGATCTCGAAGAACTATGATATGGTTTGGGTGCTTATTTGTGATATTGATGTGATTGCAGACCTTCAATACTACAAAGGGTCTTTTCACTGTGGAGCTTTTTGCGAAGCAAACACCTCTTACTGTGGAGAATTTTGTCACTCACAGGTATTGTCCCTTTTGTTCAGTGTTGGAATTCATACATCTGGACTTCTTATTATTTGTAAAGATTTGTCTAGCATTGGACAGTAGCTGTTGTGAATATACAGTAGGATACAAATCTAACACAAGGGTTGATATTGATTTTTTAAATGTAAAGCTTTTGTGTATTTTAGGGTAAGGACACTTGTAGAACGCTATGCATTCCAAATTCAATTTTTTTTGTACCAGTATATCCATTTAGACTCCAATATGCTGAGACGCTTACGAGGACGCCTTTATGTACCTCCTAATTTACATTAGAAAGCAGAACAGATATTTCTTATTCTAAACTGTTTGATTAATTCTTAATGAGGGGGTGTTTGTGCAGTACTAAGGGCTACTACAATGGAGTAATGTTCCACCGTGTCATCAAGGACTTCATGATTCAGAGCGGTGATCCGGGGGGTGACGGAAGAGGGGGCGAGTCAATATGGGGTGATAGCTTCAAGGATGAACTTACGGAAGAGTATGAATCTTTACCTTCTACCAACACTACTTGTGGTGGACAAATTCTTATGCTGTAGGTTGAAAACTTCATATTGTTATTCAAGATCTGGAAAAGATAATGTGATCACTTTGGTCTATTGTGGGGTTGGGTTATTTCTCCTTTCTTGAATATCTAATTTAATTTTTAGCTGCTTGTTTGCAGGTTGGTTCATGAAGCGTTCACTTTATCAATGGCCAACATTGGTGAGCCAAACTCAAATAGATCGCAATTCTTCATAACAACAATTGCTACACCTCATTTGAACATGAAGCACACAGTGTTTGGGCGTGTTATTCACGGTCAAGAGGTGGTTCAGGTAATGCCTCTACGCGAGACTAATCAATGGTTTGAAATGCGGAAAGTTATGGTGCTCAGTGAGAATGAGACGTGTTAAAAACAATAGTAGCATGTTGGGTCCCATGACTCAAATCATTCTAAAGATGAATTTTCTTATATCTAGTTCCGTTATGAGATGTGGTTGTAGGAATACTGGCATTTCAAGATTGTTGAAAATGTTTCTTGAAAATATTAGCCAGTAAGGATTATCTTGAGGAATATACTCGAGTTATTGTTGAGGAATATGTTGGTAATGAAATCTGAAGATGATACATGTCTATTTGGGGGGTAACGACACTTGCAAATGGCCGCTTTTTATTATGACCTCTTGATACAATTCTTCCCTTGACCTTTTGATGTTCTGCTTGTATAAGAACAAGTTCATCAAATCTTTCGCATTTGTATATGAAATGTGAGTCGACTCATACATTCGCCTTGGTTCTGCAGGCGATTGAGAGGGTGGAAACAGATCAAGACGATAGACCCCTTACACCTGTTTACATTACAACCATCAATTGTCATGATGAGTTGTAAGGTATGTTTGGTTGTTCGAAGATAAGCAGCTAAAGTTAATTTACCGTAGATTCTCTGGGTACACATGGTGTTGGAAACTGCAAGCATCAAGTCCACCTACGTGGTGAATTGATATCGTGTTATGAACCTGTCAATTGTTTGTTTCATTGTACCGTAAGACAGGCAAGGTGAGCTAATTAGACACTTGAAGCCTAGGGTTGAAGTTACTTCGACTGGAGCTTTGTATCAATTCTATCTGCTCTAGTGATGCAGGTGAGTGTACAAGCGAAAGTGAGGATGGTGCTGCAGTTGATCTATTATTTGTAGCATTATTGGAATTAGGATGAGTTTCGTGTCAGTAATCCGATTTATATCATACTGCTTTTCAGTATGCTTGTTGTACATGTATGCATGTAAGGAATAAAGATGACCTATAGAGGACTATGCCTGAGAGTGTTGCATGATTTATCATGTGTACAGTCGGGTCCAATAATCTTATGAATGTCTAGCACAACTAAGGTAGGAATACCATAAACAGATAATTTAAGCATTTCAGCCTGTAGGATATGGGGGATATGGGGAATTTGTTGAGAGATTGAGCTCGATGTGTGAAAATAACAATGACAAAGTGTGCGGAAAAAAGAAATTTTTGTCCCCAAGAATGAATATTTTACTCAATATAAATGTGGATTTTTCATTTGGATCCATTCTTGTCTCATAGCTTCACCTAAAACAACTATCTTTGGAACTTGTTCCTAATCAAGTGAGAAAATGAAATAATTTTCAATCAACAATAGAGCTAGCTATTGTGTGTTTCAGTACACCCTACTCTACCATTAGAGGGGCTTCTTTGTTCATGGTATTCCTACCTTAGTAGTGTGCACATTCACCTCCTAATTGCAATTGGCATACAACACCTATGCTTGCAAAACTTTGTAGCCACATTATAATGTTAGTCATATAGCTGTCCTCATTCCTTATAGACATTTTATAGACATATTACAATGGGGCATTAACACATTTCAACACTTGATTGATTACTACCTAATATAATGTTCAAGATTTGATACTTCAAATTCAATTCATTTTGCTTCAACATTCTACAAGTTTCTTGTCATTTCACTTGTGTGTTTTTCTACCAAAGGTTTATAGTTCGATGCCTATGGAATTTGTTTTTTCCTAGATTTCACTCTCACAATGAAGACAAGAACATAAGAACATTGAATATAGAAGAGAAAGAGCTTTAATAGTTGGAATGTGACAAGCTAGTATGAAATGTAAGAATATAGTAGAAAAAATGAATATGCCATGTTCCATTGTTTCTATGAAGTGGAGAATGTCTAGTTGCATACCAACTCAAAAACCAAGCCATAAGCCTCGAAAGTTGTCTGATCATGCATTGAGAGACTTGTCTCATCTCATTGATCAAGATTAACTTCAAACATTTGGAATGTTTGTGGCGAATTTTCATGTGCATTGTAATACAATATGAGCACATATTTGTAGGCTTGGCTTTAGAAATCGCATAGCTCATCAAAAACTTATCTCAATATAGAACACAAAGTAAAAAGATTAGCATTTGCTTATAAACACCATCATTGGATAGAATAAGTCAGATTAGAATGAAGTTATCTCAACAAATTAGAATATAGAAGAAGGCATAAGAAAATTATGCATAAAATTGTTTAATGCCTATTTTAAGTCCAACCAAACATCTATGATGATTTAGGGTGCCATTACAGGTTTTGACAAAAGTCCTTTAGTCATCATGCCTTAAGGTGAAAGAAATGCAATTGATTTTGTTTGTAACATTTCTAAGGGCACATTGAGTAGTTTCTAGTTTATGCATGATCAATCTCATGAATTCACGCTTATGAAAGATGGTGCTCCAATCCATCACTGTAAATTTCCAAAGAAGTGGAGGCAAGCTCATAGTATGAAGTTAGATTGACCTCCTAGTTCACCTAACCTAAATTCCATAGATGATAGTCAAAGATTTGTTGCGCTACTACAACATGCCAAATAACAAGCAAGAAATAATTAACACAAACAATTCAAGAGGTATGGAATCATGTACCTCTACAACAATTGCAAAGGCTCATTTCAAATGTGCCCAATCAAATGTGAGCTATAATTTCGATAAAAGATGACAACACTAGATGGTAGATAGTGTATAGAAAAGATCCAAATTGTTGTAAGATTTTTGAATTTTACATGTAAATATTTGTTACGACACTCAAGTGTTCTTCACTACAATTCCAACACAATTTGCAATTTAGAAATGCATCCAATTTTGAGTAAGCTAGAGCTTCTTGAAGTTCATGAACTTTCTATTGAAATCTAACTATGAACAAAATTCATAAGATTATTGGACCCGACTATACAATACAAATGGAGTGTTTTCTAGGTGAATTTTGCCCCAATTGTGATTTCCATTGTTGGCCTCAAATTACATCTAAGAACTAACCGAGTATAGGTTGATCTCCGGGACACATAAATAATGATCAACCAATTCCATTAGAGATTCATCAATGGTGACCTACTTCACAATAATTCAAAAATAGATGTACAAATCAACCTTTTTCTCTGATGGAAACCCTCCCAGTGTGTTCTTCAACATACTTGTGTCAAAAATAAATAAATAAATAGATGTATAGCAAATCAAATTGTGCATTTTCATCAAAGTACATATGATGTTAAATCCTTCATTCGAACTAGGCCCTGCAAGATAATTTTGTGGATTATCCCAGGGTAAAGTAAAAAATATCCCCTATTTTGAGTCATGTCTAAGGTATGTTACAAACCTCTCCTAGCTAATTTGGGGTCTATGATTGCAAATGTGAATTCAGAATTTGCAAATAAAATAATGTGCAAAAAATAAAAAATTCCTGCATTTTTTCCAAGGTAAATCTGCCCCTATGGGACCTAGTTTGAATGGAGGATTTAACGTCCTCCCCTAAGTGCTCCAACGTCCATTTTTTGAACGATGAATAGATTGAAACTGAAGTTTCATCCTCCTTACTACTTGGATGAAAGTGTTTTTTTTAATTTATGGAGATACTTTATTAAGTTGTTGTCCTATCTAAGGGGTGGATTTGGTATTACTAGAGTGCATATTTTTCTAAAATTACAAATGTGCAAGTATGTAAAGTGGTTGACCAAGCCAAAATTGCATGCATTGACTTTAGTTCAAAACGGGATTCGCCAAAATGAGGTCATAGATGTTAACACAAAAATTTCCAAAAATCACCATGTGAAGAGAACCTCATTTCCAATCCATTCCAACAAATTTTACTCAAAAAATAATAATATTTTTCTTGAAATCGAAATAAGACGGAAATTTTGAATTTTTCCTTTCGAAATTTATTAAAAAAATATTGGTGATAGTATTGGTGAATCTAGAGTAAACTTGTCAATCACCGCACAAGCAAAATTCAAAAACTTCTCTACGATAAAATAGAGAATTGAATGCTCTGAATTTTAGTATGATTATTAAATGACATGTTGAGATTCACATTCAAAAAACAAAATGAAAAAAAGATTTCTTCCTACAAATTTTATTGCAATTTAAAAGCAATGAGACAGAAATCTAATTAAAACTTTCTTACAGCCATTTACCGCACAGCTGAGTTTTCTGAGGTCTTAGGTCTAGGGGAAGGTGGTGACGAAGAGTTCTTTACAGAAACTTCAGTCATTGTGTTGTCTGGATATTGTATGGTTATTGGGACTTTGGATGTCCAATTTTTAGATTTGTCCAGTAAAGGGCAGGTTTACTTTAATTGTATAGACGGAATCTACAACTCATAGTCTAAAACTTTTGTTTGTATATCAATTCCAAAATATGCTTCCAAATAGCACTTTATAATGATTTTCCTCTAATCGTCAATTCAAGAGATGAATCTAGAAGTTTAGGGGGTAATTCCCAACCCCACCATTTTTCTTCTTATACCCGGCAAGTTGGCAAGATATGGAGAGCCCGCAAATTGGCTCACAATAGGAAAATTCATAATTGTGATACCTTTTTAAGCTTTATTATTTGCACCAATAAATTGGAACTTCCCTTTTTTGCACAAAAGGTCTTTTTCTAATGTAGAATCTTTTACTCTTTCTTTTTACAATACAAAAAAATTACATAGATTCCACTATGAAATTTTACAAAACATGTGCTGTTCCAAATACAACTCCTTTGTACAGTTTTTTTGCTGCCATTAGATGACATTGGGGCTTGTTGAGGGCTGTTTGACTTTAGCTAAGAATGCAAATATAGCAAAAGCAAAAAATAAAACAATAAATTTTTATTTTTTATTTTTTAAATATTATTTTGTCATGTCACTTGAGGGGATATGGAAATTTTTTTTAAATTTTTTTTAAAAACATTTTTTATGAAAAAATATTGTTCTTTTATTTCCTACTATTATTGTATTTGTACTATTGTCCAAAGTCAAATAGCCCTAAACAAGCCCCATCTTTGTCCTAATGCATTATAGGCATACAAGGTGGCAAGTGGTTTGGTCCATTCCCACTAATAGCCCCATTCTTGACAACCTTCCTGTCCCCTCCTCCATGTGTGCATTGGAGTTGCTCTCATAATATTGTATTTTATGCACTTAGTTTTTCATCTCTAAAATTCCTGGAAACTTGTAAGATAGTATAATCCTCTCTTTGAATTCTTGAGATGGTTCTATTTGTAGATTTCAAGAAGTTGATTGGCTCTACATCTGACATCTTGCATATAATATGATTTTGAAAATATAATCCTTTCTTTGATACCTTGAGATGTGTTTAGTTATAGATTTCAAGAAGTTGATTGACTTTGCGTTTGACATCCTATATGTTTATATATAAATTTTGAAACACTATAGGATCTCCTTTCCAAGGACACAAAAGGACCCACCAATGTTCAAAGAGAACCGCCAGTTAGTTCATTTGTTGGCTCTATAGGTGGCAAGTTGTGGCTACATTATATAACTCCTTGGAGTCAATACTAACCTCTTTTTACATAATATTGCTTCCTCTTGGTATGATGGATCTTCCCCTTTGTTGTTTAGTAAATTGAGCAATTTCAAATTTGTACTCCCTCCATTCCAAAATGTTCTTCATGTTCAACAAAAAAATTTGGATTATGGCTAAAAATTTAAAATTTAAAATCCATTGTGCATTGTATGCAGAGTTTGGTGCATTCCTAGAATTCTAGAAATTGAGTTTTAGAGCCCATTTCAAATTAAGAGCAGTTTTGGAATATTGAAAAGTGAAATTTTTTGGACATTTTCAAGAAGCAACAATGGGCATTTAAATTATGAATGTGATTTCATCATGTTGTGGGCAATTAGTATGGGCTAAAGACCATGAGTATACCTTTGTACCATCTTCCAAAGCTTCATCTCCTTCAATCGAACAACACTCTCAAAGATGCAAAAATAAGAACGAATAGTGTTGATTGACTCCTTCAAGTATTTCATTTGTCTTTTGATTGATGATTCCATGAGTGGAGGGGGAACTATTGCTTAGAGTTGTTTTGCTTGTCCCAAATAGCAATCAAAATCTGAATCTAACCAATTCACAATGTCACAAAGTGCAACAAGTAGATCATTTTGGGACAAAAAATTAAGGCCATCATGAAGATCATTCTAGGACGAGAAGAGTATATATTTTGTACTTCTTGGTTGACATTTTGCACATGTTATATAATTTGTTCAAAATCTTCCAAAGTGAGCTTGTTAACATTCTACTTATAGATTCTATTGTGAAGACAAAAATTACTTCAATTAGGTTGTGTTTTCTTGTCAATTCTTGTAATTTAATCAACACTCATCCAACCCTAGTACAAGTTTTCTCATGATACTTGCATTTATCACCCATCTGGTTACTTTTGATGCTTATATAGAAAAATTTGGAGGTCTAAATTTTACAATGGTTCAAATGACTAATTAAAGACCCCTTTGAGGGCTAATTTAGAGGTTGTCCAATCATTTCAAAAGTCCTATGTTGACTTTGTATGTAAGGACTTGTATACTAGATTTGATAGAAATGATGTAATTGATGTGTTTAAAATTCTTAACTCTGTTTACATGTCTCAAAGGCAAATTGGATTGAGTACTTGGAGTGTTGTATAGGGTGATTGCAAGAAACACTTGTCCTATTTTTTGTCCCCTTGCCCTCGGATGCGTGGTTTTTTTGTCATAACTTTTGCATTGTAAGTTTGTTTGTCTTGAAATTTGGAATGAAGGTACACATAAAAGTTTCACACATTCCATAATTTATTTATTTTTTAAAATTACTTTACTATTTTTAAGGTGCCCGGATTGGATGTCTACCTTGGCCATTTGGAGGGGTTTGGGTCTAAAGTTGTACCCAAAAATGAGAACTAGAAGCTACAAATTGGAGAAGATGGAAGTGTACTTGCATTCCAATGACGGACAAAGATTTTTTTGCAAAACACCTTTGTGTGAGGTGTCTACATGGGGCCAAAGTGACCATTGTTTATGCGTATTTTGGGGGCAGGAGAAAATTTTCTTTGAAGAAAATTTTGTTGCAATGCAAGAGTAGACTTGTCTACAAAAATGAATTTTTTAATGGGAATTTTTTGAATTTTTTTTTAAATTACTAAAAATAGAAAGGTTCATAGACCCCTTTTCTACCCCTAATGGCTTCTATAGTACTCCATAGTATTGTATAGTATTGAATCAACGGTTTAGATTTGTAGGCACCTTAAATCGACAATTGAGATTCGCAGGCACATGATGGCACGTAAAATTGATAGTAGTTTGTAGTCTGATTTCTGTGCCAATTCTACAACCAGAAATCGTGTTTTTGAGCCAAAACCATGAAGTCTTTCTTGCAATCACCCTATAGTTGATAATTCTTTTGTAGTAGTATATATAAGGAAACTAGGTAGGAGGAAAATTCTTACCTCTATTGGTGGATTCTACAACTCATAAGCAAGAATTATTTGTTTTCAAGTTGAAAGAGTCTATTGAGTGGATGAAAAAAACATTTGGAGGCTTATAGGCATCCATTTGGAGCGCATTGGTGAAATTTAAGTATCATAACCTACTAACCCTTGCAAAAATAGCAAAGTGCCAATGCGTGAGCACTGCTACTTGTGAATTTATATTTTCAGTACAAAATTCTATAAAGATTAAGATTCAAAATTGCATGACAACTTTGAATTCGGAAAGTACCTTACAAATCTCTATAGAAGAATTGGAGAAAAAGTGTGACTCTATGTTTGTAGATGCCTTTTTGTTATGGAAGAATGGCATGAAATTTTAGTACTTGTTTACAAATCTAGAAAAGTACCTAGCAAAGGCAACCAAAGATGTACCTAAAGAAGGTGAAAATCTTGAATTCTAAATTCTTTTGATGTTTTACAATCTTCTCTAAACCACTTTCAACTCAAATTTGGAGAGGTCAGGTGATTCCTTGGCCTTTCAATTGGTGAAGGCCAAGTGATGTTCAAATCCTGCTAAGGATGTAATGAAACATGGAGTTTAGTTTCAATACTAGCATATCTTGTAAGAAGAGAGTTGTACATTAGTAGAAAATAGTGTCATAGTCAACAAAAATCAACTAACATTTTTTGAAAACTTTGTTTTATTAAATGCAAATTTCTAAAAACTATATTGTAGTCAATAGAAATTTTTGTTTTTTGTTTTTTGTCAAAAAATACAAAAAATGTTAGTTGGTTTATGTTGTCTATGACAATGTTTTCTACAAGTTTTAGCCTTTACAAATTTGAAGTTGAAGTAAAGTGGTTGGTTAGAATTTGATATTAGAAGAAATAAACTAGGAGATTTTGATAAGGAGAAAATGCAACTAGTTCCCTTGGAAAAAGGTACATCTTCTACAAAGAAGAGGCAAATTACTAGGGTAGCTCCTAAAACTTCCCTAATGTTGATCTCTACTACACTTGGTTAATCCCTAAAGGACTAAAGAGCCTACTTTGGATTTCTTGAAAATTCAGTCTATTGACTTCTCAATTTGGAATTTTTGCATGAAAATTGAAGATGGATGTCAGTCTTTTGATCTATGTGTGCAACTTTGTTTCATATCATTCCAATAAATATATTGCAAAAGTTAGAAGTTTTTTTTCAATTTCAATGTCAAAGTGAGCATCTAAAAATATTTTATAAAAAAAATTTGTAAATTTGATTTGATTTTAAAGATTGATACCTAATCAAAGACATTTAAACCATTCAATTATGAATAATGAAGTTAAAGTTATGCAAAGTTTTATTTTGTAAGCAAGGAAAGTAGAAAAAACATATGAAATTGTTTTTGAACTCATTTTGAAAATTTCTAAATGAAAATAAGAAGAAAGGATATTCATTGTATACCATAACATCCTAACCATAGGGATAGACAATACTCAACATCTTGTACAAACAATTAGTAATTTCTTTGTTTCTTTCATCCAACATTCTAACATCACCTTTATTTTATTTTTTTCAATATATTCTCAACCCACTTTCCAAGGTATCAAGTATATAATGCACAAGTAATGGGACATACATGGGTTTTTTTCTATAAATGTTAAAAGAAAAAAAATTCACCTTTCAAAAAGACTAGAAAAAACTATTTTTTGAAGTTTGGGCACATTGAACTTACAATTGGTGCAGATTTCTACTTTACAATTTTGGGAAGATGTACTTGAACTATTGAACAAGTTAAATAAAGGATTGCGTAGTTGTGTTTTTTAAAGAATAAATATAGATGAAGGTTCTAGCCTTGCTTCAATGGGTATGAGTATTCTGATTGGAAGTAGTTTTGAATTTCAAAACACAACAATCCTTTAGGGTTAATAATATTATACTAATCAGACTTATAGTTAAGGATTGGGAAGGTGAAATGTTGTTGTAACTCTACAAACACTATTCGCAAAGTCCTAGTGTATTTTCTAAATTTAGTAAATTTAGTAATTGAATTTTATGATTGGCCAATGACCATTTATACACTTCATTGGATTCAAGTTCTCTCTATATACATGACTTCAATAAATGTGAATGGTAAAAATCCAAAATTGGCCAACTCTAACAAATTATGCACATCTCAACCTCCCCCCTCCTTTCTTGAATTAACCCCTAAAAGACCGAGGGACATTTTAGACACAAATTGTGAAAAACTAACACTTTTTAGGGCAGTGAGAAAAAAATGAAAAAAAAAGTTTTTTTTTCAAAATTAAATCGTACAAATTTGTACTAGAATACTATGGGAATGTGTGGAAAAAATTTCAGAAACTTTCACTATACGGATTGAGAGATTATAACGTTTGAAGTTAGGAGAAAAAGTTTTTTTTCTACCTTGCCCGACAGGGCTAGCAGCCTTTAACTCCTCCTAGAGTGAGACTTTTACACTACACATGGTTATTTTTTTGACATTTGCATCTTATATCATGTAAGTTACATACCTGCCAAATTTCAGAAGTAGAGGAGGTGTTTTGCCCATGCTGCCCAAAAAGTTTAGGGCAGTATAACTTTTGATTTGGGCACCCAATCAGAAAAAAAAATTACATTCCCACTTAGGGGGTATATGTTCACACCTTGTGTCAAAATTTGAAGAACATCTGTTACAAAATGACTTCATACAAACCTACCCGAGATTACTTGTGTACGTTCAACGGTCATTCAGTCCTTTAGGGGTTAAATTTAGTTAGTATAGAGTCTCCCTTTTTACAAAGGTACTTAGTCTAGGTGTTACTTTGATTAGCTTTCTCAAGCCGAATATAGGGTCCTAAACAAACAAACTCTTCATATACACCAACTACTTAGTATGGTTGGAGTTATTTCTCACTTTTTGGCAAGAGATGTAATCATGACTTCACTATATGACAATGGTCACTGATAAGAGAAAGAAAATATGTTTGTCTATTGCTAACCCCTCTTTGAAATTGCATTGAAATTTTCATAATTAATAATTCAAATTTGATTGCTATCCAATCTATTTTTCCAATGATCTCTATAGAACTCTTTTCAATTTCAAATGGATGTGTTTATATTTACATTAGAATGTGCATACTCAGAAATTGTGTAAATATATCATTATTATATTAAAAAATATTATGCATAATAAAAAAAATTAAAAACCAAATTAAGAAAAACAGCAAGATCTAATGTATGCACTTTTAAATATGATGCTTTAATAGGTAAGTTCATTGATACATAGACAACAATTTTGAATTGATCATTTTCAATGTTTTAAATTTTCAATAATCAATTTCCTAACTTTGATATTTGTGAATATAAAAAAAAATTATATAACACCATCACTTTGAATTACCTTGAATCATATTTTCAATTAATCCATTAAGAATTAGGTGGTAGTCTAGATTTCTAAAAATTACAAAAATTTATCCTTAACCCCCAAATGTCCAAACTACATTTTTTGGTAACATAGGGATTTGGGGCAGCTCACTACAAACAAATTTTTTTTTTCTTTTAAATTTTTTTTTCTTTTAAATTTTCAAACAACATGTGCCCGAGGCCCAACAATCTTCATAACTTTTGATTACATGCTTCAAAAGTTATTGTATGACATATCATTTTCATTGCTTGGTGGGTAGACCAAGCAATCCCCCAAAAAATCTTTAAAAAATCACTTTTTTAAGAAATAAAAATTTGAAATTGGTTTTCTAGATTTATATGTACGTGGAAATCTTTGAATCATTCCATTTTGATTCATGAGATGAAAGTTATGAGGAGTTTTAGTTTGTAGGTAGTTATGGAATATGGATTTTCTACTCTAAAATAAACTTTGAAGTCCTTTATTTAACTCAATTTTCAATATTTTTGAAAAAAAATTAAATCATAGGATGTAGATTTATAATTACAACATTACAACCATTGGAATTGGCATTTTTCAATTCCATAATTAAATTCTTAACAATTTAGTAATTTGAATCATTCTCTAGTTCTTTCTACTTACTATTTTTTTCCAATATGTTATACAATTCCAAATGATCCGAATTTTTTTAAGCATGTAGCCAACTTGCCTTGAAAAATGAATCCAAAGAAGCACTACCATTTTGGAATTTTTTTATACAAATGTAACCTTGTGAAGTGCAGTTACTTGTTTTTTTGAAAGGCCAAAAAAAGGATTTTTGTCCATTCAAACACTAATATCTTGCAATCTACATAGTGGAAACTTCTAAGAAAATTTCCACATCTTTTCAAACCAATGTGCTACAAGACCCTACAGTTTTATGTGTACAAAAATGTTTCTTTTCTAAAATTTGATACTTATACTAGAAATGGCAGTTTGGGAGCGTTTTTGGTGAAAATATAGTTAAATTCATTTAGGGATTAAATGCAACTTCGAAGAATAGTTTAATGATGGATTTAAAACAAAACTTATTAAGTATAACATGTTGATCGTGTACGGATAGATCTACTACCATACTAACCAATAATTTTCAATTGAAACCAAAAGTTGGAAATTCCTTCGATTGTTCGACAATTATATACGAGTATTAAGTTGTTCTTGTTTTTCACAAGTTTGTTTTCCTTCAAGTTCAATACGTTACATTCTAATTATGATGATTTTTTATTATTTCAAAAATAATAATTTATTCAAGTCATTCTATAGTCATTTTTAAATTGAAAATTTGACATTTTGAAGTCACACATATCTATACCCTTCAAGCTAAAGAATGTATGTAAAGAAAGTTTTTGGAAATCTGTACCATCTATTAGTTAAAGACATGGTTAAAGAACTTACACAAGATCTAACATACACACACAAATATATGAATTCAAAAACTATGAGCTCTTAATTTGTACTTTCATAATTTTCTTAATTATAAAAAAAAAATCAATGAACAAAATTCTATATCATAGGATTTAAATTTAAAATATAAAATTCTTGACATTCTATTTATTTAAAATAGTTGTCACCAATAGTGAAAGGAACGAAGCTCTAGTGGATTCTTGTAGTTTTCAACTTCAATAATAAATTGTAATAAAATTATGGGACACTGGTTAAATTCTGTTTTAAATATTTTCAAATTTCAAATTTTTTATGAATTTCAGAATTTATTGTGTAAATATGAATATCACTATTGAAAATTGATTGCCTTTCCTTTTTTCCTTTAATGATGTCTTCCACCCACTCAACACCATTATTGTATTATTATTTAAGCAACTTGAATAAATATTGAACAAATTATAAATTTTGAATTTTAGTACTTTATAAAATATCATTGTCTTCAATCATGAAGAAAAAATCTATCTTCCAAATTTAAAGAAAAACATGCATTATAACTTAATGAGTATCAATGGTTTTAAAAGGCTTCATTTAAAAAAAATTATGTAGGTTTGTTGAGTATTTATGTATTTCATCAATAATTTTCTAATGAAATTTATAAAAACATTTTATTATATTGATATAATGTCATTTTAAACACATTGAAGATGACTATATTATTGGATTTAATTATATTTTAAAAATCTAGCAACTTTGATCATATTTTGTATTAATTATAGAAGCTTATAGTTGATTTTATTGTAATAATTGTACTACATTTGTTTAATGAATTTTTTGAAACTTACATTTTTTACCATATTAAGAATTCAAAAAAATGTTTTTATATACAAGAGGTTAGAAGTAGTTGTAACATTTGTCATTTTTTTGAATGTTAAAGGTTGTATTATGTATTGTTTATGAAAAAATGTTTCAATAAATGAGATGCTATTGATTATTTAAATTATTGGATATTGTATATGAGTTTTAGAAGTTAAAAAGGGTAGAGACTTCAACCAAAAAAAGATTGGAAAATTATTTGTAAATCAAATAATAGAAAAATGATTCATAAACTAGGTCAAGAATATTTTAGAATGGAAATTGCAATAATGCAAACTTTAATTGAAGGTTGTGCATGGCTATCAATGGGACTCTCAACTCCAATGCAAATCTTAATTCACAAGGTAACAACTTTGCTCACCATTAGAAAACTCTACATTGACAAATTGAAATATACCCATGTTGTGCATTAGAATATGATATTATTGCATTTAGTAGAGAACTTTAGAACTTTGAATTATTAAAGTGTCTTGATGCCAATTATTTTTATTAAAACTTGTAGCAATGGCATTTTGAATATCTTTCTAGTCCTCCACTAATACTCATGTTTGTCAATCCATGAAAATTTCAAGTTTACCTATAAATAAATTGAAAAACATTAGAAGTAAATTTCATTCATAGTCAAATCTTAACTAGTCAATAACATTCACATTGAGCACCATTTAATGAATTATTACCCAATATTATACTAAGTTTGAAAATGATTTCTTAGAATGTAAACATGAGTCTTCCACTGATTTTAAATCACAATAGTTTTCATTTTAAACCAGAGATTTCATGATAACTTAATATTTTTAATTACCAATGTAAATAAAGCGTTGTTGCAACATATACAACAATATTGGATTTACTTATGGTTTCTACTAAAACACTTGCCAAAAATGGTATGTCTATTCGTATGAAATTCACTAAAATTTATTAATATATTTATTTTCATCTAATGTATTCAAATAGAAATTTGAAACAATATTTCCTAAAACTTAATGTTACATAGTATTTTCAATAAAGATTTAAATTTGAATATGATTAATAAATTTTGTAATGGCTTTAGGACAAGTATGATAAAAAGTTGAAAAAAAGTCTTTATGTGGATCCCAAGAAAATTCTATTAGTTATATCTTTGATATTTTTGATATTATTTACATTATGATTATTGATGAATAAAAATCAATTTGATTTCAAAAAGAATTGACAACACAACTTGATTAGTCACTTTTGAATTGAATTTATCATTTGATACTAGAAATTTATATAATCTTATTGTCAAAAAATTATATACTATATTTAAAAAAAATTAAGTATACAAGTCAAGTTCTAATGAAAATTTCAGAAGGAAGTTTGAAAGAACTTGCAGTAGAAGCTGGAGTAGCTGAAATGTTTGTAGATCTTATTTTGCCACCAAGGTCTTCTACTGAGCCAAGACCTTATGACCATCTATTGGAGATGCTTAAGCGAATGGATTCAAATTTGGCAATAATATCTTTAAAACTAACAGAATTTTTATTGAATTCAAGAAATTCATTATTGGATACACAATCCAAGAATAATGACAATAATCATCAAGTTGATGGTTTAGCAAAAGTGTTCTTGGGCTTAAAAAGATCAAGCTCACAAATTTTTACCAATCATGATGAATTTGACGAAAATAATACAATTAATGCATTTTTTGATGCAATTGCCAAACACGAGTTCAAAAAGGTGTATGGGTTTTTGGAAGAGAAACCTAACTTAGTGTTTGAAATCAACAAGCAAATGAAAACTTCTCTAACAGCTGCAATCCTTGTAAATTCTGAAGTTCTTGTTAGAATATTTCTGAATGTAGCTTTTAAAACTGCAAAAAAGAATGTGAAAATTCGGCAACTTCTTGAGGTCCCTGACACCGAACTTGGCATGAATGCTAATCAACTTGCTGCTATCAATGGAAATCAAAATATCATTGAAATTCTCAAATGCGCCAAAAAATATTCAATAATTGATTCCATTCATATGCATGATTTTGCAAATACATCAATTCCGCTCAAAACTCGTTGGAATAAAGATTTTGATGATGCAAATAAAGGAGTTGAAAATTTAGAAAAGATTCGAGAACTAATCGATCCTATTTTAAAAAGAATAAAACAAGGCCATAATTGGAATTGGTTTGATAGATTACAATTTCAAAGGCTTCGAGCATGTTGATACTTGATTACTAGTGACGAAGGTGCAAGTATTGAACAATCCATGATATGGGGGAATGAGTTTGTTTTACATCAACTGTTTGGAAGTATATATGTTGGTGATGAAGGAATGTTGCTTTTGAAAAATATTTGTACATGTTTGGGAGGGGATTTAATACCGTACGTATTGAATCTTCTCGATAGTAATGGTAGAACTCCATTACATGTTCTAGCAGATAACTTTGACATTGAAGATTATCAAATGACAACTATTTTTAAAATTATAGATTTTCATTGTCCAAACGTACTCCAGCTCAACATTGGAGACTTTGCAGGAAGAACACCACTCCATCGTGCCGCATCACAAGGTAATTTTATCGCTGTAAGAGTATTTGCGGAAGATTTGCGAACAAAATTGAATGCTACTACATCTACTCAATGGGACATATTTTCAAGGCATCAAAACAATACACGATTGCATACATCGGCAGGGGTTACAGCTCTCCATATTGCAGTTCTTCATAACCACAGTAATGTTGTTGAGGCTCTTTTAAATGCTCGTAAAGATTATGACGTAGATTCGGACATATTAGATACACACAAAGTTGATCTAAATGCATTGTGTGAACATTCTCATCATACTTTTAAACTCACACCATTCCAATTAGCTGCTTTCAAAGGCCATACTCAAATAATACAATTATTTTTGAAAGTAATTAAACCAACATAAGATAGAAAAAATTCTAATGATTTTAATATTTCGGGATAAAGAATTACATAATTAAAGCTACAAAATTTTAGTATATTGAATAAATATAGAAAATAAATAATAGAAAAAATATATGAGATGTATGCATGTATGTATATTTACATACATATAACAAGTAGCAATTATTTTGAAAATATTTATAGGAAATCGTTTTTCCTGCTGTATTATTTATACAAAATTATATTTATTATATATAAAAAAAATTAATTGTTAAAAGTTTAATTCTTTTACTTATGTGTTTAGGAATTAGATCTTGTCGATAAATGCGTTATTAATGTTCATAAGAAAAAAGATTCACATTCAAAAGTACCTGCTATAAGTTTAGCAACAGCTAGTGGAAATCCTCTAGCAGTCCAAATTTTCTTGGCAAATGAACGAGTGAATCCATTTGCGATTGATGTACGTGGCAACACTGCATTACATTATGCTACAAGGGCATTTGATGAAGAATTTGATGAAATCTATTATTTCACCTCGGCTGATTATATAAGTATCAACCATTTTCAACATAAATTACCAAGAAAAAATAAACGTTCTTCTGAACTCATCGGTTGTATGGAACTTTTAATGCAAGCCGGTCTAGATATGAATAAAACAAACCTTGATGGATATTGTCCAGAACTATGTGCGGCAACTCCTGAAGAAGTTCGTCAATGGTGGTATGAAAAATTTACCAAACAAACTCAAGAATCGTTAAACAATCTCTTTGCAGCTGCAAATGCAGTTTCGGTTACTGCAGCTTTAGTCGCAACTGCATCATTTGTTGGGCCTCTTCAACCACCTCTTGGATTCGCAAGTGATGAATCGGA
This sequence comes from Straminergon stramineum, assembly GCA_963920665.1. Lineage (NCBI taxonomy): Eukaryota > Viridiplantae > Streptophyta > Bryopsida > Hypnales > Calliergonaceae > Straminergon > Straminergon stramineum. The sequence continues at coordinate 5,600,033 of OY987268.1, forward strand.
AGATTGGTTGAATGGGTACGCACTATTTGATCATCCTTCAGTTGAAGCATTTATGTTTTGCGATAATTTAACATTTTATCTTTCAATGGCGTCAATTATATTAGCAATGATTCCATTTTTACCCATATCACATGAAGGTATACTACGTGAAGTGAAAGTTGCACAAAAAAGTGTTCAAGCCGCAGTGGTTGTATTGTTCATGTCAATTGTCTTTTTGATTTGTGCGTACTTTAGTGCTGCAGTGTCAATTGTACCAAAAGATTATTGGAGGTATAAATCACTTACAATGTTCACAACAGGAAGTGGCGGAATGATCTGCATTGTTGTCCTTGCATTGTTTTGTCTTCGATTGTTAAGAGTGATTAACGTAAAAAATGCATTTGTCATAAATGCATATAATGCAATTATAAGAAATTTGAAAAGTGAGAAAAATACAAGAAAGATTGTTGAAGCTGTTCAAAGTCATATTGCTGTGAAAAGAGCAGTTTTGCGTTGGAAAAAATTAATCAAAAAACGACGAGCTTTGGAAGTACGCAGTCCTTGAATTCAAGTTCATGTGATTTGGATCATAAATCAATTTGTAGGCTTTAATTCATAGCTCATAGTATGGTTTTAACCCAAAATTTGTTGCAGTTGCTCCCTTTGCATCAATATCCATTTTCATAGAATGATTAGTAATATGAAATAAGTGATATTAGCCCTTGAAGAATTAAGGAGACTACTTTGGGTTTTGAGAGCTATGTTCATATTATAATTTGGAATGTTTGGAATGGATGTCATCATCCTAATCTATGTAAGAAGCTTTGTTTCACATCATTCTAATAAATATTCTAAAAGTTAGAAGGTTTTATTTTGTTATTTCAATGTCAAACCGAGTAGCTAAAAATATACTATAAACAATTATTGATTAATTTTATTTTATTATATGGATTGATATATACTTAAAAGAATTTGGACCATTCAACTTTAAATAATGAAGTGAAAGTTATGAAGAGTTTAATTTGGTGGGCAATGAAGGTAGAAAATACTTTGGAACATTGGACTATTTACCATGGAAATCATCCTTTTGGGTACTATGTGAATCATTTGCTTAATCCATAAATGACACGGAGGGTGTTTTTTGTCCAATGAATGACAAGGAATTCTCCTATGTAGGATAGAAGTGCAACTATTCATCCTTAGAATTAGGGGTGGAAAGAGGAGATCTTCTACAATAGTTTGACTCCCAATGAATATTTTTGGGTTTTTAAAAATGGATGATGTCATATGGTTCCAAAAGTGACGATTTCCACATTCATGGTGTTAAAGGACAGACTGGTGACTGTGGAAATCATGCCTTTTGGAACTGTGTAACATCATCTACTTTAAAAAAATAAAAAATACACATTGGAGGTCAAATTATTGTAGAAGATCTTCCCTTTCCACACAAAATTTCAAGGATGAATAGTTGCAATTCTCTCCTAGATAGAGAGACTCCTTGTCATCCATTGGACACTAAACATCCATGTCAATGTTTATGGGTTAAGGGTTAAAAAAGACCAAGAACATTCATTGGAGGTCAAATTACTATGCAAGACCTCCCCTTTTCACACAAAATTCCAAAGATGAATATCTACACTTTTGTCTTACAAGAAGATTTTTTTGTCTTTTATTTTACAAAGAAGGATTCTTTGTCATCCATCAGACACTTTTAGTCCACCGTGTAATAGTTACAGGGTGAAATAGTTTCTTTGAAATTCAATATCTCCAACCCCAGAAGACAAATCATCGACGGTTGTACGCCATAATAGGCTCCGTTCTTTCAGGGTTATTTGCCAAAGATCTCTGCATGTCTTCGTGACAAAGCCACTTGCAGGAAATGCTATAACTTATAACCTTTCCAATTCGATCCACTTCTCATGAGTAGATGTTGTTACCTGCTCTACCACTAACAACCTGAAGTACCTCTCAAACAGAAAAAAACACGAATTTAAGGTTTAAATTTGCTCAAAGTATCGAGCTTTTTCCCAATCTGTGACGGCTTGTTGGTAAGCAAGTAGCTCAGATTCAAAGAAGTGGTGGTAATGGTGATGAACATCCTCTCCCAGCATTTCCTTGGCAAATGTACTGTACTTGAAAGCTGTTGTAGCTGCTCCCTGTTCACATCAAGGAGTGTGATACAAAATCAGAGTAAAATCCAAAAAAACAATCTACTTTGTCTTAACAAATACATAGTTGAATGAGATAATGAAAAAAATATGATCGTAGCTCGAGATGGTGGGATGGCCTGTTTCCTACGCATACTAGAATCATCTTTTAATTCAAATAGTTTCAACCCTAAATGAAACACAAAGACACCCATAAAAAAACTTGCGGTAGGACTATGGTGAAAATCTCTACTACGGTGAGAGTCTTACGACAGGGTCCATACCAGTGATTGAGGAATCGTCAAAAGATCCTTTGCAAAGTACACATTGCCTTCCAGTTGGGGTGGTGGCTCAATTTTGTTGCGAATGCCGTCCATTCCAGAAGCAAGAGCAGCAGCAAAGGCCAAGTACACATTGCAGTCGGCACCCGGCAGTCGACATTCAATGCGCAAGGATTTTCCTGACCCAAGTACACGGAAAGGCGCAGTTCGATTGTCGCGGCTCCTGTTTCATCCAAGGATCATGTGTTTAGTATGCTTTAATAAATGAATTAAAATTTACTCGATTCAAAACTGAAATAGAAAACAACAAAAACAACACTAGTATGTCTTGCAGTAATTGTGTGAAATCATGAAGTAAGTTAAGTTTAGTGATCCAAGGTATTATTGAAACCTACCAAGCTATCTGCGTGGGAGCCCAGCTGCCTGACACGTAGCGCTTGTAGGAATTAACGTTGGGAGCATAAAAACACATCAGCTCTGGAGTGTGCTTCATCCACCCGCCCAAGAACCATATGAATTCATCACTGCACATCAACAATGAAACAAATCTTCAGAAGAGAGAAAAACAAAGTGCATATTTTGGTTAGGATGTGATAGTTCTTGAACAGTTCATCTGATCCACGCATATTAAAATTGGAAGTTATAAAAGCATAACTCACAATCTAACTACTACGAAGTGATTTGCACAAGTGAATTTCTTTCAGTCCATTGAGCTACTGATATACTAGTGACATGTCTTCTTCCGTATGTATTAGAATATGGAAGGACTTATTAAATATATTGTGAATTTATTAGTTGTTAAACCCTTTGTTCTTACAACTATTTTAGAAAGATTGATTAAATTACAAGAATAGAACATAATTACAAACCTGCATTTCGTGGAGCCCAACATTTTATCCCCAGCAAATATGTTACGCCCATCCTTCCAAAGACTCAGATGAATGTGGCAACTAGAGCCTGGTTGTGATGCGTCTGGCTTGGCCATAAAGGTAACAGAAACGCCCATAGAATCTGCAAGCTCCTTTAGACACTGCAAAAATCAAAGAAGATTGTTGTGTTATCCTAGGCACCTTACAAATAGTGATAGACCTTATAAATTGGACTAGATAAACTCTTGAAATGGGTATCAAAAGGTTATCTGGTTTGCTTTGTGACAAGGAAATTTCATTTTTGTATTCTCATGGATTCTAATGTCTGAACTTAAATGCAAGTGTATGGCTATTGAGGAAGGCATACCTGCTTGTAAACACTATGGCGATCAGCCATTTCCAAAACTTCCGCGTATTTCACGTTCAGTTCATGCTGTCCAAGCCCAAATTCTCCCTTGCTGCAAGCAAGCAACAACATTGCATTCAGGATCATAACTAAAATCTCAAAGTTCAACCCTCAACTACAATTTTAAAATATAGATGCCCTTTGTTGGCGCTGAACCAAAGGAGAGGAGACCAATTGCATCAAAGACGAGCAACACATGCAATTTGAGTAAGTGCTTACATTAGGGTTTGCTTAGTATTTTTGCTGCTACCTAAAGATTGAGACCTAATCCCTAAAATGAGATCAATTGCATCTGGAGTGCAGCTACGCTATGAGTCTCTCCTATTAAAATGCAGCTGGTGATATAGAATAGAGGAAATTCCAAGTTACCTGTTCTCTACTGGAACCCCAGAAGCTTCTAAATGACGCCTGGCAGGACCTGTCAAGGCAAGAGAGTATGTAAAGGTCAGCCCAGCCATATGAAAAATCAAAACCAATGTAGGAAAAATAAAAGAAAACATTCTCAAAACTTACTGCAATAAAAAAACGAAATTGTTGACAGAACAATTGAAGGTTAACTCGCGTATACCATGAAAATATTCCCCACGAGTTCCCTGGAAAATGTGGTAGTCCTCCCGTACCCAACCCGCCGGTCTAAGGTTCATGTAGCCTTTATTCTGCACAGAGCACACCAGAAAAATATCAACTCCCTGAACCCTTTAACACCCAAATCCTTTTGAAATTTTGCATAGATTTGGTTATATCTTTATGAAACTATATCACGCACCTCAATTTCATCAAATTGGTCATAAAGAAAGCGTGTTTAATAAAGATTCAAGCAGTATTTTGGAGTCGAGTTATTAGGACAAAACATCACCGCCATAGCACTCTGTTCATGGATATGGACTGTACAACGCTAAAGGATGAAATTGTATGCCAAGGATTCTAAGAATTCTTTTTCCAGTGAAGTATTAAATCTTCAAAATAGAAGGAACACATAAAACAAGAAGCTTACCTTGGCTTCTTCGTATGTGTCCTTGTAAAGAAAATACTCAAGCTCCGAAGCAGCCATGGGCGTAAATGCACCCACTTCTTGTGCAGCCTTCATTTGATTTTGCAGAATGGAGCGTGGACCATGAGGAGCTAGCTTGTGGTCATCCTGAACCACGTCACACAGTACCAAGGCCGTCTTTTCCAACCTGCAATCATACAAATTTTAGTACATCATACCAAAATTCAACAATTAGAACAATGATTCAGTTTTGCAAGCATAGAAGCAGACAGTTTGCTGGCACAAAACTGCAAGAACAAACCCTGAGGCACATGGAGTTTCCTCCTCCGGGTCCTGTATGGTACAAACTAGACATGACGGTAAAAGTATACATTGAGAAGCTGGAAAATTTAAGGCAGAATAATACCAGCTTGCCACCCGCAGTGTCTTCATGTCAGGAACGAGGTGAATGTCACCATAGCCAGCCTCCCAGCTAGCAAACTTGTACCCGGGAACTGGCTCCATGTCCATATCAGTCGCCAGAAGATAAGAACAAGCATGCGTCCCATCGTCCACAGCACTCTCCAAGAAAAAATCGGCTGTGTATCTGCACATCAAACCCCGAAGAATTACATACTTGAATTCTCCTCGAACTCATAGATCTCTCAACCTCATTTCCAAAACCCTAATTCAATCAGGGTCATTTATTTGTTGAAAAATTTTAGACTGATCGGAAATCCCACATGAACTGAGACTAGAATTTGAATTGGGGTAGTGTGGTACCTTTTCCCAACTAGCCGACCATAGCAATCCGTGAGCCCAACGATGATGGTGTCGATGGTCTTCGTTCGAGCAAGTTCTTGCAATTCTGTCACCGTGAGCATTCCTTGGACAGTTGGTGCTTTCGGAATCTGAAGTGTACTCATTTTCCTTGACGGTGTCGTCCTCTCCATTTTATCCAACCCCGTAGCTCCTTGCTTTGAGAGCGAGCTGCTCCACCATAGCCATAGCCCATTAAGTCAGATTTGAGAACAGAAGAAGCGACAGAAGAGTCCACCATGCAAACCCAGCATTCTATCCAGTATGAAAGGCAAGAAAGCCCTATCCAAAGTATGGAAGACCCTAATACATTCATAAAATCAAAGATCATTGATATCAATCCCTAAAGATACCAAGCCGTAATGATATCAATCCCCATTGGCTGGATAGCTTAATTATCATAATTTTCTGAATTAAACTCTCAGAAAGACTGTCAACACCACAATTCCAGCCTTGTTACAAACCCTACTCGCCTGCTCCATAGAATTTGTAATTTATGAGAGACTTTGAAGAGCACCTTAAAGCTAGAATGAGGGGACATCAAAGAATAAGACCTTGCGGAAGAAACCCTATAGAATGCTGGATCCTTCATACTGCAAACTAGCCAGGTGATTAATTCCGTTGGAAAAAAACAAAGGAACACTAACCCATATTCAATCTAGTTCTTAGAGGAAAATATGAGATTCATTTACAGACCTGATTATTCTGGGGACCTGATCAGGAACTGGGTTGCTGCCATGCTTTCGGAGAAGAGCCGAAATCGACGAGCGAGTGGTGCACTTGGTTCGAGAGCCCAGCAATGTCCGCACTGCTGATTTTACTAACGACATAGCTTCCAAATTCCAAAACCCAAATCACCTACACAGCCAGCTCTTTCTTAAAACCAAAATCCACATCGCAATGCTCCCAATCTAATCACTAATCAGGGGATGCAACAGAAGAAACTAAAAGCTAGCAATCTAGTTAATTCAAAATCGTCTACTTTAGAATCGCAGAACTCATTAGAAACCTCATTGGAAACCTTGAAAAACCAAACGAAATCAGACACTGCTGTGAGTGGCTTAAGCAATTTAGAGACGCATCCACAATTCCACACACACCAAGAATTCACAACACGCTACAGTAATGCACTCCATTTGTGCAATGAAATCTAATGGTTTTCAAGTCGACTGTATCCCAAGAATTCAAGCAAGAATGTACCTAGTCCACAGTCGCTCAATTTCACACAAGCAACAATTGTTCTGCAATTACGCCATGGCTAGAGATTGAGAGTAGGCTTGAAAGTGCTTACAGACAATCAGCAAATTGTGCGGAATCTAGAGGCAGGCGCTGTAACAGGACGGAACAGGAAGTCGATGATGGTGTGCAGGAGAGCAGAGATTTGTAATGATCCGGAGTTGACTGGAAGTGAAGGTAAAGGATTTTGAAGAAAAAGTGATAAAGAAGGGAGCTCTGCGAATTTGTCTAAATGAAAATGTTATTACACACCTACTAACGAAACAGCCGCTATTTGTGTGGATTTTCATGAGTTGAAAAAGTAAAAAGTTGGTGGGAAAAGTAGAAGATGTCAAGTAAAAGTTACATAGAAGGGAGCTTTTGTTCAATGGTCTGTGTACGGTAGCCTAAGCTAGGGTCAGATTTGTTAAAAAAAATTCAAAATATAATTATATATGGCATTTAATAAAAATTTCAGAAATTATAATGTGGCATAATTGAATAGTGTAGAAAATATTAATGAAAATAATCTTAATCCCCCCAAAAGTAAGGTCATGAGTATCAATATAATTGCAAGTATCAGTAAAGCCACAAGTATTGATAATGTTGTGAGTACCACTAAAGGTCATGGAATATTTTCAACTGTTCTAAAAGGTTATGAAATATTTCAAACCCTGTAAAATGAACTTCTAGAAATTCTAATTTGAGTCAGCCAAAAGAAAATCAACCGAAAAAAAACGATTTTGTATGGGACCTAATGAATCTTACCCCAACATACAATATGCTGCAAAATAAACAGTAGCTGTACTTGTGTGGATTTTATGAGTGATTTGTGGCAGTAAAAAGAAAAGGGTTTCAAATGAAAGTTACAAAGAATGGAGTAGTTTTTTTACACATTTACAGGTACTACATTGCAGCACCAGTTATTTGATGGCTAGGATGAATTGACCCCCTTGCTGCCCCATAATTTAAAAATTTGCAACACATTATACAATTTACAAATTTTGAATTCATATTTGCAATCAAAGACCCCAAATTAGGTATGAGAGATGCCAGGAGAATTGCACAAAATAGGGGGCAATTTTTTTAAATTACCCTTCTGCAGGACAATGACGGAGTCAATTGTCTTTGGCCTTGTTTGATGATTTCTGCCTGGAAAAGTGAAGGGTTTCAAACCAGTTACTACGTATAATGTACTGCAGGGACCTTTATTTTTGTGTGTGGGGGGGTACAGATGCAAACAAAGTAAACATGAGATAAGAGAAGTTATCATGTTGTCTGATGATTTCTGAGTGCAGAAAAGTAAAGGGTTTGGAACAAAAGCTGTAAAAAGAAGGGACTTGTCTTCACTTATGATTGAAGTTTGAACGCTGAGTTCAGTTTGAGAGTGCATTGGCAACACATCATCTCTGGCGTGGGCAAGTCTGGAATTAGGTGATGGTGAGTCATGGTCCTTTCTTTCCACATCAGACGTTTTCCTTGTGACGAATGATGTCACTCAGTTGGGGGTCTTATCAACATTTGAGCCTCATCACTGCAATTTTCCTGTAAGACATAGGAGTACACATTAGAAAAAATCTGGACTCTCTAAGAAGGGCTGCTAAGAAGTGCTGAAAGGGAACTAGAATTACATTCCTTTTGCATTTTGCATTTTGCAGGTATAAGAACTTTTCCCCTATTGTTGCTCATCGTTTGTACACCCAAGTGTCATTTGTACTGTTGTACAGCCAAGTGTCAAAGCATTGGTACACGAGTATTAGTATTCAAATGGAGGAAGGTTGTGGCAATAACTATTTTTTATTCAAAAGAGAATAGGAAATTGAGATATGCTCCTTATCAATCCCAATATTAACTTAAGATCGATGAATTTATTTTTTGTTAGAGATTCCACCCTTTGAGTAACCTTGTAGGGTTGTGGAATTAGCTTGACTTGTTAAACCTTGGTAACCCCTCTAGAGAGTCCAAATTTTTCTAATGAAGTGTCTCTTTGGGAATTGATTTTCGTTCTAGAGGGATTGTATACCACCAACAATTTTCAATAAATTTTTCTTCAAAGATGAATAGAAGTTGCATCCAACACGCTTTTAAATCATAGGGGGAGAGGCTCATATAGAATTCGTTATAAATTTTTGAAGTTGGAATAGCATAAGGTTCTAAAAGCATCCCCATCTTGATATAGTTACTATAATATATCCTCTTTTAGTGCATGGTGGTGGGACTATGCACTAAGAGAGATTTATGCATTTAGAGGAGTGTAATAATGGCCACCTAACTAATATTGGCTCTAACTATACTACTTTTCAAAAAAAAATGCTTCAAATTGGGCCCACCTACAAATTGGATAATTGACAATTATGTACTAAGGGAAGATGTACTAAGAGAGGTTCTATTGCATTGGTATATCAAAGAATACAATGTCTATTTAGGAGTGAGGGGACTCCATTAGACTCTCAATTGTTTTAGAACCTCCTATCTTAGTTTTCCTAGAGGAACAAGTAACTCGTCAATACAATTATGGGAAATATTAGGCGGATTGTCTAGACATGTTCAATCATCAAATTTTAACAAAAATGAAAGTTTTGTTAAGATTTTCTGAAATTTGGGAGCTTTTGAGGTACAAAGCTCAAAAGAGGAGGGACAAAATTTTGAAGATCTGTATTATTTTAATGATTTATATATGTGTCTTATGAAACACAATCTAGGGAGGTGGAAGTAATAGCACTTGGTCTTATACAAGGCATTAGAAGAGATTTGAGGGCATGAAAAAAATGCGATTTATTTTGAGTTCCCAAGGTGTGGGAACTCGTCACATTAGGAGTATGATGAGGCACAAACACTACCACCTTAGAAAAAAAATATTATTTTTAATTATTTTTAATTTTATTTTTGAAAAAAAATCAGTTTTAGGTTTATTAGTGATTTTTAGAAACTCTGAGAAAAATTAATTTTTAATCTTTTTTCCCAAAAATTTGGAAATTCAACCCATTAGGGGTTGGTACACAGGGAACAATGTAGGGAACAACCCTGAAACGGACTCTTGAAGCCTTCAATTCTCTTCTAATGCCATACTTTATCCCATCCCATCCCCCTTCCAATATAATTTAACTTCTAAGGCACATTAGACAAGAATTTGACCAAGGATATCTCTTCCTTCAATACATATGGCAAATACCTACAAAAAGTTTAATCCCTACAAATCATCTAGTAAAAATAATTATCAAAAAATTCCAATGGGACCTCTAAAAGAAGTCCAATAAGCTTTAAAATCCATAAAGCTAAGGACCAAAATTCACAAAATTTCATTCTCCACAAGGACATGAGCAAATTTCCAAAAAAGTTTCTTTTTCTATAGTAACTCAAGCAAAAAAACCATATCATTTCACTATTAATAGGTCTCTAGACAAAACTCCACAACCTTAATCCCATGATGCCTTGGATAGAAATCTAGAAAATTGTGTTTGGGGTCTAAAGAATCCATACATCACATTATAATGATTTTTTTACATATGGTACTCAAATAAGGTGACAGCACCTAATTGTGCCCTATTAATTTGCATAATTGTTCCATCTAGATTCTTGTCTAAAGTACACAAAGTCTATACATGATAACTTAAGGCTGATTTTAAATATGCATATTTTCAACACTTTGATAATTCATAGTTTCTTCATATAGAATCCAAAAAATACATCAAAAGAGAATCTAAAATTATCTTTCAACTACCAACTAAAGCCATAAAAGCTTTTACAATTATGCTGTAGTAGGATTATACTAAAATCTTTATTTAGACACATTTAGATGTTGTTACCTAGTTAAAAATGTATGGAGTATATTTTAGCAATTGGAATTGGATAGTAATACAAAGCCTTGACAAACTTGGCCATTACAAACACCAAGTCATCTTAAGCAAAAAAATTAGAAAATAAATTGTTCATAGTCAAATAGTTGAAATAATGAATTATGTGAATTATATTTTTTTAAGCTTCATTTAAGTTAGTCAAAGATGTTTCATAGTGGGACTAAGTCAGATTTGGAAGAAAACCATTGTCACATGGCTAAAAATAGTAAACTATGACACCCTTAATGTAATCTTGACCCTTTTTTGTTGTTTAAAAGGAAGTGCCTTGTTTAGGACAAATTCAATGCAACAATTTTTAGGGGGAGGGTGGTCACTATAGTCCATCTCACTACATTTATTGAAGAATAATGCTCTTGAATTAACATCCATTTATCCTTCATTAATACATAACACTCAACATTAGTTTTGAAAATTATTCTATACATAACCAAGGTATAAACACCCAAAAGCATCCTTGTTCCCATTCATGTGTAATACAATTTCCTAAAAGTTCTTTGAAAGTGTGTACAAGGGAGCCCTATTTGTACAAATATGGAGGCCATAAAATAAGGTATTTTTAGATTCCCTTTGGGAGGCATATGTTCCCCTATTATGGGAATAGACTACAAAAATTTTAGCACTAGATCATTAATTTTGGGTACTTCCCCAATACTAGAACCCCTACACCTCAAAGTGTGACAAATTAGCAAAATTGACTTTTAAATACAAAATGATTTTTTAACCCCTGAAGGACCAAGGCACATTTTGGGCATAAATTGTCAAAAACTGACACTTTTTAGGGCAGCAAGAAAAAAATGAAAAAAAAAGTTTGTTTTTCAAAATTCAATAGTACAAATTTGAACTAGACTTCTTTGGGAATATGTGGAAAAAATTTTAGAAACTTTGCCTACACGGATTGAAAGATTATCACATTTGAAGTTAGGTGAAAAAGTTTTTTTTCCAACCTTGCCTGACATGGCTTGCAAACTTTAACTCCTTCTAGAATGAGATTCTTACACTGAATAGGGTTATTTTTTTGACATTTTCAACTTGGATCATATCAGCTACACACCCGCCAAATTTCAAAATCATAGGAAGAGTTTTGCACATGCTGCTCGAGCTGCCCGCAAAGTTCAGGGCAGTGTAACTTTTGATCCAGGCACTTGATCAGAAAAAAATTAGATTTTCAGGTAGGGGATACATAAATACACTACATATCCAAATTTCATGAACGTCCGACTACAAATGACTTCATAGGAGCCTACCCGAGATTTTTTGTGTACGCTGAATGGACACTTGGTCCTTTAGGGGTTAAAAATTTCTCAAAAATAATAGATATGATTACAATCAAGTTAGCCATCTTCCATAAAAATTTCAAGTTCATTGGGTTCTACCTTCAAAAATTATAATAGAAAACAACTCCATCACCTTGAATGTGACACAAGATAGGATGGTCTTTTTTGCAATCGCCCCTATCGCCTTACTTATTGTTCATTAGTTGATTGTTGATTTTGCCAAATTTCAATTTGAGGTCTCCTAAATGACTTTTTGAGTGGTCTAGGAAGTTGCCTCTTTGAAAGTTCATAGAAATTACATGCCATATCCGAATTTTTATTTTTTTTGAAAATTCATGATTTTCAATTGCTACTACTACAAAAATATTTCTTCTAGTAGAAGATGCCTTCAAACTAATTTGAATTACTTACATTGACATTTCTGGATGCTTCCACTATATGCTCTTTATCTTTTCTCAATACACAAAATTGTTATCTTGAAAAATTAGTTGTGCCAACATCATTTAGCATTGGCAAAAATTTCTTTCCATCTAAAATTCTTCATTAGTAGTCAACGGTCCAAATCTTGTAACATTTCATTACAAAGCTAAACATGTGACTTGTTTCCACTCTAGCTTGCAAATTAAAAGTGATCACACATGGCACAATCTTTTAACAAAAAAGTTCCAACCAATGTTTGACGTTGTGTAGGTCCTAATGTATCCTAAGAGCATTGCCACCATGGGGCAACCAAATGCCCACGGCAGGTTGGCATTGACATGCTAATTTCAACCCTAGGCATGGTGACTCCCAAAGCCCCCACTATACAATGGCACGCAATTTGATCCCAGTCAACAAGCTTTTGGTTGGTTAGTGTACTTCCATCATGAATGACTTGTGCCCCACATTGATGGCTCATGGAGTTTTTCGGATTCTTAAAAATCAAAACTACAACTCATTACAATGATGCCTCGATGTGAATAACTCTAACAAGAAGAAAACATGAAAAATAAATCATAACTAGTCAACGCTAGGCTTTGTGCAATTTTCACAATGCACTAGAAGCTGAGGAAAAAAGAGCCACATTCCCTATACTTGGTGCTTCAAACTTTGTTGGGTGCGTCATGGTGTAGAGGTGGCTTTCGGGCCTAACCTATGGCATCTCAACCAAGGAGATTGAGTCACAGTGGGGATGCTGTAATGACAATTGAAAATCATTCACACTAATCACATAAAAGATATATACTTGTCATTTGCTTTGAATGCTTGCTTTTGAGTGACTTAGACATGTCTCACTTTTGCTTTTTCTTAACTTAACCCTTCATTGCACAAGGGGACCAAAACTATCTTCACATAGTTTCAAGTCCAATTCAAAGCGTTGTAATTTTTGCATAGGGTGTCCGAATTCAATAAAACTTGTTTGTAAATTTGTGCTCTCTCTTCTAGTTTGTGTGGTAAAATTTTGAAATCAATCCAAGAAGTTATCAATGATTGAGAAGCACTTTAGTAGATGGAAGTTCAACATTAGATGTGTTTTTTGAAACTTCTCTTGCTATTTTTTGACATTTCAAAGCCATTTTGAAGACACAATGAGTAAATTGAATGATATTTTCTTTCATCAAAGTGTGTATACTGGTCTTGAATCACTTTCAAGTTTCAAGTTTTTTTTCATTTGAGTAGGTTTAGCAATTGAATTTCACCTCCAAATATGTTTCTACGAAAATTTCAGCATCCTTTCACAACACTAAACCATTATAATCTTGCAATCTCTACAACCAAATGACTCCTAATTTAATTCACATCATTTACAACACATACCCAACAAGATTGTAGAGTTCAGATCTCCATAATTGAGTGACATTTAGATCTATAGCACTTCAAAAGTAAAGATGCTTTCGAACCCGTTCAGGTCTTAGGCGACGAGGGGTAAAAACTTCAATGTTGCGTGCAACAACTGTGCCCGGCTGCTGTGATCTTGCAGTTGGCAGCGGCACCCATTGATGTGCCCACTTTCCTCTGCTTCTGCGTAATGAAAGCATTCAGAGCAAGCTCCCCCGTAGTCCCAAACTCCCATGCATGAGGTTCTGTGATAGGGCAACAGCCGTTCCACAATGGCATATGTTACCATCAATTTCACCAAACTACCTCACCTACCAAAATAACAAATGTGTTGCAATTGGATTGGCTGCCCAGGCTAGTTTGCAGGATCCTCACGTGTCTTAGTACCACAATTCTGCAAGATGAATTGAGTGGGTTCAATCGACCCAGGTACTATTAATGTGACTACTTCATGCATTCATTGATGAAGACATCTTCTCGTACACATGCTGTCATGCACTAGCAGTGATGCTGCCAACAGATATAATTTATTACGTCTATCTTAGGAGAAATTATGTGAAACGTACTCATACTCCTAGTTCTATTAATAGTGTATAAAATGGACTGAAATGAATTTCAGAACTTGCAGGTGACCTCTGAGAAAATGGAGATGCCCCACTTGGCAGAAAAGTAAGGTAATCGAGTTCTGGTCGGCCACACTCGACTTGTAAGATACTAAGATGTTCGGCGCTTGTCTCCACGACTGTCCAAGTTTTAACAATACAAACTTCAATGTCTGGCCGGCGGTGGGGCAGCTCCTGGAATCGTCCAATCGAATCTGTTTGTAGGTAAACCTGCGATAATTGCGCACTGCAGCCTTTCCGTTCCTAAATAATAAAAAGCCCAAAGAACTACATTCAGTATGCAGGTGTGCTCTAAACCAAAAGTTCTATTGGATATCTCATAGTGAAACAGGGTAGCTACACATCTCCGCAGCCACTAATTGGGTAATACATATCAAGATTGTTGATTACAAGTTGTAAACGATACATCCAAAGTGGAAAATTTCGAATTAGAAAGTAACTATCCCTCACGAGCTAATGTAGTACGTTTCCAAAAGGTGTAACTTCCACTGAACCTGAAAAATAATGATCTTGGACTGCTTCAAAGAACACCACATCAGATCTGTGCATGGGTGGCATAGTGCACAGAAGAAGTCTTCTAACTGCGGTATTCTAACAGCGGCACGCATAATGTGCCCGGCTCTGTAATATGGTTAGAAAACTCGGACACCAACGAGACGTCGACTTCCTCCAAACTAAAAAGGAGGTGCTGGCCCTGGAGGCCTACAAACCCTGGCTCCGCTGTACAATTCCTACAAAACTTCTATACTACAAAGGTGCTGAAAACCCCGCCCGCATAGCTTGTGCCTTCCGCTTGGCAAATTTCTTCTCGTTTGCAATGGCGCGTGCCCTCGCTTCTTGTTGCCGCCTTCTTTCTGCATATGATGCAAAAGATCATCGGAGATAAGTTTCAGTGCTTCCACACAAAACTCTTCAACCGCTCTTCACATCTTTCTAGAGATATTATATCCTTACATTCCTATTCATTACCGTTTCCCAATACAGAGTGCTGTTTTATCCTGAATATTCTAGATTGGTAATTTTCCACATTGATAGCCAATTTTAATTAACAGACATAATTCGTAATTATAAATTTCTACTTGTCATAATTAGATATCATCAAAAATAAGCACGTCTTTCGTTTACAGACGAGCTCAAGCGATTTCACTACGCCTACTTCCTATGCATTGGTCGTGATGACCTGTTTTCTTTCCATCTCTTCTGTTTCTGAAACTATTCGAGCAAGCTTCAAATGGAGGACGGAAAACTGATACAAATGTAAAAATGATGGTCAAACGCTGACATTCTCATGAACAGCAATTGACCTATATTCTAGGAAAATAGTTTGAGCAGACTCGGGAGCAGCGTACCAGTGGCGACCGATTTTTGTACGATGTTCGATTCCTCCGCTGCTTCACGATCCGGCTTGGGAAGTGAGGGATGAGATAACTTGTAGAGCCCTAGACGAATGTCGGCTCTCCAATGCGCCAGCTTCTCCCCAAATAGTGCACTTGCCATAGTCATCTTCTTCCCTGAGTTACCTCCCGACTTCGTGGTCGAGGCACTAGCCATCTTCTGCATGTTAGCAAGACGGTATTGCTATTCGGATGTCTTTGCTGCTCAATCCCCTCCACAATAATCGCCACAAGAATGAGCCAATCTCCGTCTACCCGAGTGAAATAATCTCCGATCTGTCGCAAGCCTTTTTTAAAACCTCCACTGTCAATCCCGTGATTACTACCCTTTCGCCAAGCCGATCACGGTACGTAGTCTCTGGAGCCAGTCGCAGACAAAGAAGGCCTCGAGATATTTCTTGTCAATCCAAAAGTTTCAACCAATATTCAGGCCAGCAGCCGAACACCGTCGAAAACCTTCACAGAAGCACAACCCCTCCTCAGACAAAAAGTTCGCAGAATCACACAGCAAAACTTCAACGCATTTGAGCAAAAATAATGCACAGCTTTCGGAGAGCTTCAGACCTAAGAGACATGTATTGAATAAACAAAACGCGCCAAACTCTAAAAAAACAAATCGAAAATGGCAGACTGTTCACGCTTCTATTGAACGGAAAAATAAACATCACTTCGCTTCCGCAGGTATGTACTAAATTCACTCTACACCAAAGCACATTACAATCTCCACTCTGCCGAATGATCGAGTAGCAACTACACTACCTTGACGACTTCCGCGAAATATATCAATTACCGTGTCCCGAAGACTAACGAAAACCGACACCGAAGAAACATAGCAACTTTCCGCTGGCTTGTACTAAAACAATCTTGCATGCTAGCTAACGTTACAACACCTAACCACTTAAGAGTCTCCACAATCCACGATCTTTTAAGAGACTAACATGTAATTAATATGCTTCAATGACATGTAGAAAATTTGTATTACACGCTTAAGTACTACATCAAAGCACATTTCAATCTCCACTCGGTCCAGTCAGTGGCAACTACACTCACGACGACTTCCGCCAGCAACGTCAGTTACGATGTCCCTAAAAACTGATACTGAACGAACACATCATCTCTTCTCCCTCCTCCCTGTGCCGAGTTTTCCAAAAGCACGCACACAACAGGTTTTCAACGCAATACGCGCTAGCCAGTAAAAGAAAAGAAAGAAAACCCCTCAGAATATCTTGCATCGGATCTGTCTGTGCAAAACCCCTCTGAATACTCTCCCCAATCAACCTATTTTCGAGAACACGCGCATCACAGGCCACCAAAGTAGAAACCACGCGCACAATTACAAGACAAACGGTCTCTTCTTCATCCTTAACACCAGGAACAGGGCAGCACCTCTCCACTGGCATGTACTAAATTTACATCAAAGCACATTACAATCTCCACTCCTTCAATAGCCACCACCGCCTCCTCCCTCAATCAACGTCTTTTCGAAAATACGCGAACCGCAAGAAATGTAACAATGCACGCTCCCAATTCACAAAGACAATTAACCATTCATTTCCTCATCCCGAACAGCACAAGCAATGCAAGGTAATAATAATCATAGTAGCGGAAGAACCGCACCTCAAGCTAAGCGACCTACAGCGCACGAAGAA
The DNA here is from genome assembly GCA_963920665.1 of Straminergon stramineum. Lineage (NCBI taxonomy): Eukaryota > Viridiplantae > Streptophyta > Bryopsida > Hypnales > Calliergonaceae > Straminergon > Straminergon stramineum. Next base: position 5,617,334 of record OY987268.1, read on the forward strand.
GCTCTGGAATCGATCCCGATTGTCTTCTGCTCCACGGAACGCGCGCCGGTCGGTACAAACACACACTCCCTCGTGATGCTCAGAATGGCATTGGATCTGACTACTCCGCTAAAGTCCTCCTCACCCCGCAAAGCGAACAATCCGAAGCTGGAAATAGAATGGCGGTACCTGAAGCTCCTGCTCAATCTCTCTGCAGGGGGAAGGAGAAGGGCTTGTATAGTTACTACTAAGTTCTTAATACGAGTAGGAGCGGGTGGAAGGAAGCTTCGGGAAGGCCCAATGCGGGGCGCGCGGAAGGTGCGCTTCCCCTGTGATTTTGAGTGGCTGCGTAAAGATTGTCTGTCTCTTTCTGATTATTTCTTTGGAAGCATTCAGTTTTGATGGCACTAGTCTGACTGGGTTTTCAGCCAGTTGAACGGGGAGTTTTATGGGGTGACTCAGCTTTTTGCCGTTCTTTTCACATGTCATTGGAGAGTTCTCCACGGTCATTCGGTTGTTGCCTAAGCTTAGTCATTGAATTCGGTAAAAATACTAATTTGGGGGGTGGCATTCTGGACATTTTTCGTAAGTTTGCAAGAGCAATCAATTAAAAAAATGACAAATAAAATACAACTTGGTTCAAATACTATTTTGAAGGCAATTCATGAATTCTAGATAATTTGCACACTATTGTACTTGGATAGCAGGTTTGATTTAAATTTACAAAAAAATTAGTGTGAATTTCTTTTGTTGAATCCAAGACCAAATAACCAAATCTAAAAATGAATGTAATGACAGTAGGTCAAAAAATCCAAAGAATTTTAATAATAATCCATTGAGTCAAATACCAATTTAGGATTTGACCATCTCTCATCAAGAAATTTTTTGATGGCACTATAAAGGAAGTATTTTATTGACATTTCATAAGAATGAAGAGTGGAGAGGATTTTTTAACTTTTTATAATAAAATTCATTGTTTGTCATGAATTTTCCAAGGGTTTGGCACAATTTGAAGATGAGAGCTTGACCACTCATTGTCAAAAACCAAGGGATTGCGTTCAAAGCAAGATTTTAGAGCTCATTTGGTCATAGTAAAGTAAATTTTCTTAAAAACCTTTCACCTAAGAAAGTTTATATATCAAACTAATTTTCTTATAAAGAAATCTATTTGTGATTTCTAGCCTCCCCAAAAGAGTTATGAACAAAATTCATAGAGGATGTTTGAAAATGTCAAAGAAAATGTCCTTGATTTTCTACATTAACCAAGCCCAAAATTTTTTGAAAAAAATTATTCTACTATGCCTAAATGAGGTTTGAAATTCTATTTTGAACATGATTCCTACTTCCTACTTAACTATGAGCAATGAGCTTCTACAAATCCTCATTTGCATATTCCAGATGGGTTGTTTTACCTCCTGCCTTCTCCCCTTCACTAGTGGTGCTATTTTTGTGAGCCTGCGAACATGAGCCTTTGAGTGTTGAGCTTAGAATTTCGAAGAAACAATAGAAAATATAATAATATTTCTAAAAATAGATTTCATCTTAAAATTTGGATCAAAATTTATTATTTATAATAAATTTTAGTACCTACTATCATGGACCTATTACGTGTACCTATTACTATGGATGAATAGAATTCAGATAAAAATTCTAATTTTCAATCTTATCTAGAAGTATTCACCATGAAGATGAAGAACCCAATTTATATGAAAGATGAATGGAGATGGAAATAAGTTTGTGTAAAATATTGGTTGATCATTGTTCTATAACATCATGGGCCCTCTCGGGGTCAAGGGGAAGGCACCGATAATTTTTTTGTTGATGTGTTGTTATTGAGTTTGTTTAGATTTTAGAAAAAGAAATTGTTGATGAGATTTCATGACAATTGTGGAAAGAACTTAGCTGCACCAAGTTTCATTTTTATTGATCTCCATCTTGTAGTAGCGTCGATCTTCTCAAGGCCAATGGTGGTATTTACACTTATGCCTTAATTTGTTGGTAATTAAACTTGTTAACATTTTAGAAAAATATTGTTAAGATTTTAAAATATATATTTGGTTGATAGGGATTATTTGTGTAAGGAATGAACTTAGTTACATCAAAATGTTGATTAGTTGATCATTGTCTTCTTGTGGGACCTCCAAGGGATCCAACTCTTCTATCTTGATTAGATGATCATTTGATTGATTACTCCCCTCTTGCTACTTGGTACCCCTTGCCGCCGAGGGGAGCCCCTCCAACCATACAAAAATAACATATAAAAAAAGAGTTTTGTTTTTGTTTTCTGCTTTTCGCAATTCGGGGACTCTCCTCGACATTGAGGGGTACCAAGCAACAAGAGGGGACTGATCATCAAAATCCAAAACAACCTCATTTGATTTCAAAAGAATTATAATTCATCACCATTTTTTTTCTTTTTAAAATATGGTGAAGTCCAATAAATAGCACATCAAGGTTGTTGAAGGAACTACAATAATAGGTCCTCAGGAATAAGTATTAATAAAATTTATTAAAAGTAGTAAATTTTAGCTAATTTTTTTTATGGAATCTCTAAGAAATTGTATGCTTAGAGGCTCACATTAGTCAAGCTCACGCACACGGGCTCACAAAATAACAACCATGTCCCCTTTGCTTGCATAAAGACCTTGTCTTTTTGGCTCCATAGACACTCACAATCAAAGGATTTTGAAGCTATGTGAGATAGTTGCCAAATATTTATTTTATTCTATTTTGAATAAAAGAACCAATTCTAACTAGTTGTACCCTTGAACTATTTTAGCAAGGAACCCATTGGAGCTTGTGTGGGCTATTTAAAATCCTCTTGATTATGATAGAAAAAGGATGAAAAGCAATCATTTATTTTTCATAAGTGGCTCATTTTCTATATTACTAGTTTTCCATTCCATTATATGACCTAAAATATGGAAATTAAAATGGTAATTTATTGATTTCACTTGGTTGATTTTCTATTAGCTATTAGATATCTATGTTCAATGCTCCCAATTCCTTCTTTTGGGAGGAATTCATCTATGAGGGTCATAATTTTATTTGTTTTGATAGAATAATGTGTTTTGTTTACTCTTTAAAGTAACTACACCTAATGTATTTGAATACACAATTGAATGCTATCCCTATTATGAAATTGGCTATTTTGGGGGTCAAAAAGTGTCGGAGGTCAAAAGATTATACTTGAACCTATTGACCAACACTTTTGGAGGCTTGATTGTTTCTCTTATTTAGTTTTTTTTTCTAGTATTGGATTTCCATTTGTGATCAAATAAATAAATAAAGATGGTTATTCTAGATTCCCTTTTCATGCAATTTTGGGACACTATATAATAAAAAACTATGAAATTTCAAATTAGTGATTGTATCCAAAAGTAATCATAGGTTCTCATGAATAATGGTAGTACATTTTAGGCAAGAATGTTTAGCCCGGTTTGGTTTTAGAAAGGGGTCAAAACTAGATGCAACTACCATAAACAAGCTAGCATCCAATTGGCATGCAATTGGTGGATGATGAATGTTACTTACAGTATAGAGAATTATACAAAATTGACGAAGTACATCTAAGTATGTTGAAAAAACAATTGTGTTTTCAAAAATTGAATTTTTGGCTTTGAAAATAGACTTGAAAGAGCATCCACCTAAAAAATTGTATATCTAAAATAGTATTTTAAAAATATTTTTTTTGGCAAAGTTTTATTGACACCTAAATGAGGTGCCTTAGGCATTTAGAGGTGGGCCCTTGGATATATAGAGGCATGGGGTAGAAACTAAATTTGTTGGGCCTCATTTTTTTAACTTCAATGAAATGCAAAAAATTGGATGCAATGAAAGCTACAATTGAATTCAATCTTTTCAAATTTTATTTTGGGGATATTAAAATGGTTGAACTTAATCCCTTAAGGACTACAGATTTATTTAGATTTTAAAAATGAGTGGTGTATTTTAAAGATCAACTTAGAGAATTATTTCAACAATGACTTGAAACAAAAATTATAAATGATTATTATAACTTACATTAATACTATTGGATCTACCTTTGTACTAAAAAACATTTATTGTCGTATGTGTAGCGTGTAGTAAATACCATTTACAACACCCAAACGTATAAACTAACTCGAAATATCGTCCCAAGGGATTCTAGTATGTTGCTGCAAACCTAGGTTATCCGTTCTACCAACTGAAGCTCTCTCTTTCCGGGATCAAATCCGGATTCCAACCCGGATCCACTCTTTTTTTGGATTCTGGATCCGTCACTTCACACACACACACACACACCAGTTTTTAGTACCTCTGCTTTACCCTCAAAGGGTCCACCTTTGATTTGTATAGAGGGGTAGGGACTCACCACTCGTATTCCTCACACTCTCTTCTCTTTCAAAAGTATACAATACATTTAGACCAACTGTTGCCTTAGATCAGACTGGAAATACTCTCACAACTTTCCGGATGGCCAATCCGGAAGGTAGGTCACTCAGAGCCATAACAAGTCTTCTCCACTACAATGACAGACCAACAAAAACCGGAACTGGTACAAGGATTGTAAGTCGTTTGCTAGACTGATCCTAGGGTTTGGTTGACCTTCTGGTAAGTGGCATAGGCATTTCTTCCACTAGCGGTTGCTTATCTCCGCATGGAATCCTCCCTGGCATTCCGGACCTACACCCACACCACTCCTAATCAGATTCCCGTTCTAGGAGTTTAAAGACACGTGCTCAAGACCAAAAATCACTAGTCTAGACTACGTTACAAATGTTCCTCGCAACTCAGCCACAAGTTCCTTCAGATCCAGATTCCTCCTTTCCTCCTCCTCTCTTACACTTACACACACTCACAAGACAACTCCGGAAAGCTAGATATACGACAGATCAATTCCTGAGGGTCCACTTGGTGGCTTAGATTAAAGAAAGGATGATAAAATACCAACTATAACGCTAGGATGGAATGAGAGGCAATAAACCTGCCCCTCACACTTAAAAACTCAAAACAATCAAAGCCAAAAAGGCCAAAAAGGCACCCAGGAATCTAGGTGACTAATCCCAAACTTCCCGAGAAACCCCAAAAAATCAGATCCTACAAATCTGGAATCCGGGTCCTCGCCTGGAAATCTGGATCCAATTCAAAATTTAAATCCTAACTAACTAAAGCCCTACCTACTTGGCCTTCCGTGCTTTCTTTTGGCTGCTCCCACCTTGACTCGCTGGTGCTCTCGTGAATGACCTCAGAGTTGCTTTTGGTGTTGCTTTCATCGGTGTCATTCGTAATGCTGCTAGGGTCTGGATCTTCCGGATTTCCGGAGGGGAGTATTCCCCTTCTTCCTCATCCTCGTCTTCCGATCCGGTTCGATACTCTTCCTCTTCAAATTTCTCAATTTGAGTTATCTCCCTTTCATCTTCGTCGCCTGGAGAGGTCTCATCCAATCTAATGGGATCCATCTCCTTCCTTGGTTGATGTTGCTGCAACATGTGTTCGAATCCTTCCGGATGGGTCTGGGCCGGATTCAACAATCCTCCAGTCCGCTCCGTCAGTTCACTCCAGGTCTGGGTGAAGGTGTTTGGATTGCCTCCTTCTCCAAAAGGTGGAATATTGGGACAAGTGGTAAAACCGTAATCTCCGGCGGTGCTAACTCCCGTATCGTATCCGGCTACGTACTTGACTCAGGTGCTGTCTTCACACTCCCTTGGAGTGTCTTCTTAAGTTGCTTGGAGAAGGGTTCCGTCGAATACCGGAGAGTTTCCCGCGGGGCTTCCGGTTTAGACGGCAGTGGCATTGAGGCAGTTAGCTTCATTGGAGTTTCCGTGTCAAAGTGGATCTCTAGAAAGTTGGAGAAATCCATGACACGGTTAGGGGTGATTCGTCCTAGCAGCTGATGCATCTCCTTTAACGAAGACTCCATCCTCGAGGAGAAGTCTACCAACATCCGGATCACCTTAGATCCGGTTAGGTGCCCTTTCTTTGCCAGCCGGTTCTATACAAGAGCCGCCTTCATCACAAGGTCTACCGGCTTGTCCACCAACCCAGATAGGTTTTTTACCAGCTACAGGGCTTCCTTCTCCCTTTGCTTCAACCATCTCTCCTTGAGCCCAACTCAGTCTAGCTTAAAGGTCCGCCTTCTCCTTTTCCAGGCCTTCAATCTACTTCTCCTTCTTCTCTAGTATTTCCGGATTTGGAAGTTTCTTCAACGCGTCGAGGATATCTTTTCGTTCCATCTTCAACTCCCAGCTAATCCTCCTCAACAGATCCACTAGGTTCTCGTGGTACTCTTGCGCTTGTAGTACCCAATTGAACCCGGTCTTGAAGAATCCGGATATACCACCCTCTTCTTCCTCTGATATCTTTTGTTGAGCCGGAAGCTTCCCCCAAGACGTCGGATCAGTGGACTTCCGTCGCCTGCGCTCTAGGAGTTGTTCATCCTCTTCCGGATCCTCTTCCTCCTCTATGAGCGGCTACTCTATTGTCACTTCTTTTGTGAGGCTATATTGGAGGATGGTTGATCCGGTATTGTACTCTACCATTTCTGCATCACTCAAAAGCTCTACGTAGTGGTAGAGGTGAAACAGATATGGACCTATAGAGCTGGTCTTTGCTTTTCCTACGTTGGCAGCAAGCTTGGAGACCACTGCTCCAATTGACTGGCCTCCCCTCCATAGCACCAAAGATAGTGTTTGCTACCGTAACTGAGGTAGGCTTTTTCGGATAGAGGATGGGGATCAGGAACTCTAGGACATGCCTCTACTTTACATCTAGGCAGTTACTAATAGCATACCCTTCTTTAGAATGGGTTGCGTTCTTAAACTTCCCGACCGTAAACTTGTCTGTCTGGGAAGCTAAACCGGATCCTTTTGGGGGGAATCCATAAACCTTAGCCCAGACTTCGTCAGTCCAGGTTGCAGGTCTACCTCTCACTGTCAACTTGTACTGGTTCGAAGCACCTACCATCAGTTCCTGGATCATCTAGTCGTTCTTTACGGTCCATGGCCGCAAGAACAGCCCAACACACCCTATCTCACTAAGATCATCTTCTAACTGTGACCGCTCTCTTAATCTTTCCGGAATAGTTGGACAATAAATCCGCCCTATCACTAACGGTTTCCGGATATCTCCCTCCGTCATCGCAAACTATACTGAAATCTAAATACGTAGTAGCTCCTCACCCAATCACTAATTTACCACTCTTTCATTCAACTACACATTCACAAAACAGTTGTGGAAGAAAGAGGAAGAACAAATGAGAGTGGTGGGGTTAAGTACCCGTCAACTTACCGACCATTCCTAAAGCGGACCGTTTACTTGTAATGAGTCCCTATTTTTTCTAGGCCGGAAGTCTACTGTAGTCAGTAGGTTGTCACTTTCCGGGTTTCCGGATTGCGGATCTATCCTGGATCCTATTACGGATTACTTGGAGTATCCTCTTAGTCTTAATGAGTTGTTTAGGCTAAGAGGGTTCTAATCCTTTTTGCCTATTAGAAATTTGTAAAAAAATTCTATATAATTATACACTCTTAAATACTAACATGGTGACTTCTAAGATTATAGCTTGCGACATTTATCAATATAAATTTGAATCCTAAAATTGAGAATTCCTTCTAAAATAGATTGTGGATTGAATTTTTTTTCATTTTCACAAGGATTTTCACAAATAATTCATTTTTTATTTTTGAATGTTAAGTTGTAATCATGATGTTTTTTTGTGATTTTGCAACACTAAATTTTTAAAACTATTTGTAAAGGTATATCTCTTGAAAGGAAATATTAGTTTTTAAAGTAAACATACTTGTGTTTTTGAAACTAAAAAATATTTGCAAAGAAGAATTTTGAAAACCTAAACAATTCAAATTTTAGAAGACTAGTAGAAAAGATTTGCAAACCTTTGTATGGATTGAAAAAAACATGGTTTTATTTGTATGAACAAGTTTGCATTCATTCATCTTGAAAAACTTAAAAGCCTAAAAGCCTAATTCCTCAAGAATTCCCCTTAGAAGATATATCCAATCCGAGGCCTTGTTTTTTGAAAAAATCTTCATAGTAGTAGTGCTTTCAATACTCAACTAGTGACCAACTTCTTAATATTCTTCTCTTTGTCTTCAAGAGATTTGTCTATCGTGCTAAGTTTGGATTTCAAAATACAACTAGCTTAAATGTGTGATTCTTGCATAGGAAAGTTTGTTAGAATTTTTGAATAGTCAAATAGTAGCTTTGAGGTTGAAGTAGATAAATAGTAACTTTGAGGTTTAGATGTTTTAAATAGTACCCTTGACGGGATTCATTGGCCATTTGAATTTTAAACAAACTTCATGATGCCCGTGTAAGAAAGATTGTGAAATTTAGATTTAGGTTGCTCATTAAGACCCATAATGTTGCTTAACCCTAAAAGCTCATGGGGTTTGGACAAAATACAAATATGTTATAAAATATAAGTTCTATAACTTTTTTGAAGTTTGTATTAATCAAGATAATGTAAAGCATAAAAAGTAGAAAGTATTTGTATTGTTGAAATTATAGAACTGTTTTCAGATTCTCTTCAAATGAATTTTGAAGATATAACTTCAAAAGTTCACCAAAATACAATTTCTCTCTTTAGCATTTGAATATTTTGAATTCTATTGATTTATGAAAAATACATAAGATCTAGTAATGAGAATACCAACACTTTTCCCAAATAATAATTTTTTCAACACTAAGCAAATCCTAAATACTTTGTGTTGTTTCTCTTATAATTTTTGTAACTTTGACCCTAGTGATCTTAGTTTTGAATATAAATATTAAAAGACAACCCAATCTTTCCAAAAAATAAGAAAAAAATTGAGTTTTTTTTCCACTTGAAAATGTTGCCCAAAGTTCGGCATCAACCAAAAAATGGTCACTTGAGCACTTAGAGGTGAAGGATTAAAGGCTCTAAAGACATCCGTGGATCATTGTTGAATAATGTTTCACTCTTAATTGGTGGAAAGCATTTGGAACCAATATTATTGTGGAAATGAATTTTGCAACTAAAATATGACTTAAGTATAATTGATGTTTAGAATTGACTAGTCATAGAAATAAACACATTCATTAACCTCTAAAGTTCCTTGACTATATTTTCACCCAAAACACTCCCAAATTGCCATTTCCAATACAAGTACCAAATTTTAGAAAAAATAAATTTGGAGAAATGTAATTGTAGGATCTTGTAGTGCGCTAGTTTGAGAAGATGTGGAAATTTTTTTTCACCATGAGGATTGCAAGATATTAGTGTTTGCATTGACCTAAATCTTTTTTTTGGCCTTGTGACAAAAAAGACAATTGCACTTTACAAGGTCACATTTGTATGAAATAATGTCCAAAATGCTGGGGCTTCTACAAATTCATTCTTCAAGGCAAGTTGGCTACATGCTTGAAAAATTTCAGATCATGATTTAAAATTGTTAAGAATTTAGTTATGGAATTGAAAAATCCCAATCCCAATGGTTGTAATGTTGTAATGAACAAACTACACTCCATGATTTTTGTTTTCCAAAAAATTGAACATTGAGTGAAATAAAAGACTTCAAAGTTTATTTTAGAGTAGAGAATTTGTAACTACTTGCATACTAAAACTCCTCATAACTTTAATCTCATTCATCAAAATGGAATAATTCAAAGCTTTCCACGTGTATAAATTCTAAAAATCAACTTCAAATTTTAGTTTATAGAAAAAGTGATTTTTTTTATCTAATTGGATTGCTTGGCGAAGGAAAAAAATACATATCATACAATAACTTTTCAACCATGTAGTCAAAAGTTATGAAAATTATTGGGCCTTGAGGAAAAAACCCATTAGAGGAGATTTCAGGTCCGCAGAGGGCTCCGAGTTCTCGAGCTATAGGGAACATGGAAATTGCATTGCAATAGTATTTTAGTAGCATTTTGACGTGGCCAAAGTTTGGCCATGTCATTTTTAATAAAAAAAATTTACCTTTTTTTAAAAATTAACTTTTTTTGACAGCAACCAACCATTCTCTCGCTGCATCGGGAATAACAAAAGGAACAAGCTTGAAATAGCCCTCCACGGGCTTAAAATCTCCTCTAATGCATTCCCATGTTTTATGAAGATTTCAAAGAAAAAACATTTACATTCATAGTGATCTACCCTAAATTGCTATTTTGCCGGAAAATATAGTGTGGTCCTTTAGAGGTTAATTTCTAAAAGAGCCTAGTATAATTTTTTGAAGTTAATTAGAACAAGGGATTATTTAGACTTTGGTTTTTTAAGCATATACACCCATTCTATTTTTTTAAATCTTGGGATAGGTGAATTTTGAACATAGGCTTTAGATTTTGAAAATTTCTTTTTTTAGGTTTTCTTTCTTGGAAGATTTATATGCGTTAAAATCCCGAAACATCTAGATTCATCTCCAAAATTGACAATTTGAGAAAAATCATTAGAAAGTGCTATTTGGAAGCATATTTTGGAATTGAAATGCAAATCAAAGTTGTAGATTTTGATTTGTAGATTGCATCTATATGGTTAGATTCACCAATGCAATCACCAATCTTTTTTTTTATAAATTTTGAAAGAGAAATTCCAAAATTTCTTTAAAATTTGATTGCAAGTAAAATATTATCATTTTTTGAGTAAAATTTGTTGGAATGGATTTGAAATGAGGTTCTCTTCACATAGTGATTTTTTGAAATTTTGATGTTCTTCTTATCTATGACCTCATTTTGGCTAATCTAGTTTTGAACTAAAGTCAATGCAATTTGACCACTTGACATACTTGCACATTTGTAATTTTAGAAAAATATGAACTCTCATAACACCAAATCCAACCCTTAGATAGGACAAAAACTTGATAACATATCTTCACAAATTAAAATAACTTTCATCCAAGTACTAAGGAGGATGAAACTGGAGTTTCAATCTATTCATCGTCTTGAAAATGGACATCGACACATTTAGGGGTTAAAATAAAGAACTGTCTTCTCCTTCAAAATACAATTTTGATGCCCCTTGAAGTTAGTTGTGAATTTCTTTCTAAAAGCTCCTACCACATACTTCATCATGCACCCACAAAATGCATGCTTACTTAGAGGTTAAAAATGAATATAAAGGTATTGAATAGCAATTTAAACCCTAAACACTCTACCATGCTTTGTATGGATGATGAAAGTTTTGAAGAAAACATTTCAATCAATTACTTTATAAGCATTGTCAAAATTTCTAGAAAAATCATATAACACCATACACAAAGGTCAAATTTGGCAAAAATTAAATCATGTTCGTAAAAAAAAGTGCCACATGTCATCTTGTGAATGTTCTAAGGTGACATGTACCCCTAAGAATCTGATGTGGAAATTCAATTTCACCACCCAAGTGCCAAATTAGACCTTCATGTATGGTATATCAAATGGAAAGAAAAAAGTACGGTATTTATGAATCAATGATATTATATAGATATGTGGGAGGAGTTTCAATTATTTATTACAAATTTTCAATAAGTATATTCACTATATTTAGGTTGAGCACTTGGGCCCTAGGGGTTAAATAAAAAAATCAAGGATCCCTCATATACAATACGACTGACACAGTGGGATGTACCACAATTTACATGCCCCCACTAGAATATTAACCCTAGAAGAGCCTAAAAGCACTTTGCAGTCATATAGTATATTACGTATTCGGTGGTATTTGATTAGGAAAACATTTACCAAATACTCTTTAGTACAAAGCAAATTAATGATCATGATAATATGTAAATAAAAATGTATCATAACTCATCTATTAAACCAAAATTGAAGAGTTATAAAGCTTAAAGCTAAATACAGGTCGTATAGAGGGACCCCAAGGGCCTTTCTAGGGTTAAATTGCTTGCTCCTGAACCCAATTTTAGTCATATGACAGGCGAGGCAAATTTTATGATCGAATACATAACTTACACGTGTTGAGCAACGCGTTTCATACCGATTCCTGGCGTTTTCAGAAAATCCAAAAACTAATTAAAACTAACATAAATGTCGGTAACGGATGAGGAAAAATTGACGAGAACTTCAACACTCCATGAAGAGAACACGTCTTTGCAAGAACAGCTGCCTCGCCTCGTGGTACACCTGACCTATTCCTGAGTTTACAATTCGAGCTACAAAAATCATTTCATGCAACATCATTCAATTACATCATTCGAGGTACCGCCAACCTAATGCTAGTTCGATGAGCATGAAATTTGCACTAACTTTCTCAAGAGATAACATGAACTTCCCAGCATTCATTTGCCTCATTAACTACACGATATCTTTTGCCTTTTCGAGTGTGGTTTCTGTCTCTGCAATGGATCTGCGAAATCAAGTATTCCATGACAAGAGTTTCATAATATTATTGGACATGGAGCAAGTTATACAATCATGTTCTAAGTTGAACGCATGTTGAAGCCAGGCAGAATGGACTTAAGATCAGGAGCAAAATTAGCGACACAGTGTCTAATATAAGAGAATTGATCGACTTGTACTATGATCATAATTAATCTGCGATGAGATGGTAGGCAAAGTTAATGGACCAGAGATCGCCTTGTGCAATTTATTTTGTTGGTAATGCGAGTGACGAGTATCGGTCAAGCAGGCGAATTTTCGAAATCATTGCACTGCCTGTTGTTGCTGTTATCGTCATCCCACTGGCTGAAGTCGAGATCGCAGAGCTGTTTCCAGTTGGAGTGTTCCCGTGGCCCGTCCACAAACCGACCTGTGAGGAAGAATCCGACAATGACGCGGTAAAACGCTTCTGTGGAATGTTCGCCGTCCCAAATGAGGGCGCTTTCGGGGTCTGGGCAAGCCTTCGTGTTGTTATTGAAGATGTCGGGACCGCCACCTGGGTCAGAGACATAGCCAGCTTCCCCGCAGAGCACAAGCGGGTTGAAGTTGTAAGGACCGCAACACCCGCAGCATGTTGTTGTCAACATCTCTTTCCGAAATCCTGACCACGATTCACAGAAACTGTTCAGAGACAGGCAGATTCTATGATACCACAACATATCTCAAAATAACTTAATTTGTTTATATTGCTGGAAATCATGTACCTTCCATACTTTTCCGAATTCTTAATGATTTCGTAGGTGGCAGCAAAAGATTCGGAGAGGAAATGAAATGATTTTGTATCTTATGTCGACATGCACTTACCATACTTTTCCGGATTCTTAATGATTTCAAAGGAGGCATGAAAGAAGTCGAAGAGAAAAATATTGGCGTCAGGCCACTTCTCCCGGTAGTTATAGACGGTGACATTGAGCTGCACATTGTAAGCTTGAATGGCAGCGTTATAGTTGATCAAGCAGCCGAATTCGTCGTATGGACCCCTCCCTGCGAAGATTGTGAGAAAGAGCGAAGTGCAACCTGCTGGTGGAATGTTGAAGATGGCGATGCTTCTGGCACCCCGGGCATAGATTTGCTGTCAGATGGCCACCCACTCATTCAGTTCTCAGATTGCTGATCTGTCGGGATTATTTCAAAACAGCATGATTGGTTGTTACCCATGTGGGTGGCGAGTTTTCGAAAGGAAAGGCTTTCTTGCGTGACCCCAGTTACTTCGGCAGGTAAGAGGGAGTAGGTACCTCTATATTAACTTTTATTGCTTTCAAAACCTCAGGAACAACAGTTCCAATTGTCATCTCGGGTGTCTGACCAATGCCGTAGGCGAAAACGAAATCGTTTCCACCAATCTCTGGTATGATGTGAAGTGCGGTTGGTGCATCGTACAGCGGACCTGCACAAGAGTCTCGAAAGAGCTTCAGTTCTTGCAGGTGAATCAATATGGCTCTTCGTGATAAAAAGTCGCCAATTCCGCACGATTCACAATTTACAATTCAGGAGGAGGCTGGATTATTATCTAAACCAAGAGTTTGACCTGTATGGTTAGCTCTGAACTTAAGGTAGTCTTCCGTCTCTCGTTCGAGATAAAATCCTGTTCCAGGTAGAGAGTAGACAGTAGTTGCAGTGGCGCCGGAAATTGCAAAGTTGACTCCTCGTTTGTATGCCTCATCATCGAAGTGTCTCAGATAGGGTTCGATGAACGGGAACTTGAATGCTTGAGCTGCAAGAACGATTCAGAACATTAAATTGCAGAACAAACGAATTTGAAGTTGTTACGACTTGGTTCAAAGTTGTCAATACAAACACAAGGAGTACTAACTTCAACTGGAGGTTCGAACGAACTTATGAAATCAATGATCAGTCGACCGTCGCAATATCGCGTGCGCTCTTTGGGCCGGGCAGGAAAACAATACGATTCTCCATAAGGATAATTGAGCTCGGTGGTAGGAATAATCGCCTGCAAGTTCCCTGTGTCAGTAAATGAATCCCCAAAAGCATAGATGTAGCTGGGACAGAGAAAATGTGGCTTAGGCCCAGGCAAGGCCCTAGCACCCACTCTACCATCGCCTTGAGCACGGACCAACGATGCAGCTAAGAAGAAACTAAACAAATGCAATTGACGGGCCAAAGTCTGAAAACCCATAGCGGAAGCCCCCGTCGCTCAATTTGAATCACCAAGTTCGGCACTTAGGCTAGTATCCTCTAGGCTATATCAGCTGAGCGAGGACAACCTGTGCAGGGATGATCTCCATGACAGACACGCACAAGCGTAACTCATAGGCTACTGTTCAATTCCAATTTTTGAAGTTTCTTCCACAATCAGGAACAGAGAGTGAAAAAAAATAATGAGAAAACCCAACATTTTTAACATCTGAACACCTGAGATGCAAATGAATGGGAATGCAGGTCGATTATGCTGTGAATTGAAATAGTTAATAACTGACTGTTATTTCTGACCTGTCATTCATGCAGGTTTAAGACTATCACACTGGCTACCGCTTATGAGCTTAACATTATGAGTGAGTAGTTTTTCACTGCCTTGACCCAAATAGAATTTGATCCATTCGGATGTGTACGCTCGGATATAGTACAAGTCAATTTATGCGTGCGAATAAATTGACCATCACTCCTCGATGGTGTGAAGCAGTGGTTGTAATGTTAAGGTCCTCATCATAAGAGACAGTATTAGCCTGTTCTCCCTGCGGCTTTTTATATACTTCACCTATCCGACACGGCACTTACAAATTCCGCATTGCACAGGGAACATGAGTTGAATTCTCTCCAGGATACTTTCATGACAGTCCGTGAATCAGGCTCACCTCAAGTTGATGACGCTATCCGGAATCGAAATAACCGCAGCTACTTGACCATCATGGGGAAGAATAGCTGAACATCATCGCCAGGCTAGCTTCTGTGAGGATTTCAGTTTTCCTGTAAACGCATTTATTAAATAACAGGAATCCTCATCTTGATCAATTTCAAAACAGGCTACGAGCAGAGTACTTGCGATTTGGAGAGCAATAGGAACTTAGCAAGCAATTTCACTTAGTGATTCCTATTAAGGGAGGCAACCCATTTCCAACCACTTCAGCGGTTACACCTACCTGTAGGATGAGTTTCTTGGTGGTGGTGGTGGGGGATTTGCCAGTATGCAGAAATAGAGTTAAGGTTTCCATAATTTTCCAGATTTTTATTTCTCAAAAAATAAATAATTACTATGAATTTTTTAGCTGGAGATTCCGTTCCTCCCACTCTGATCATATATCAGGATGATCACCCATTTCTGATCACTTAAGCAATTCAGCCTATCTATGGCATGGGAAAAGTTCAAGAAAAATTTCCCTGTTTAGAGAAATAGATTTCAGAAGGATTTCATAATTTCATAATTTTTTCCCCTTAAAAGCAAAATTATCACAAATTTTTTTCGTGAAGATTCTATTTGTCCCATGGAGCAGCCTAAACTGCAAGAATGGGAGGCTGATCGGAAATGGATCATCTCCTTTTTAGACCTTCCTATTTCCCACCAAATATTGGTTGCAATATTGACAGTGTTGTAAAACAATCACAATGTGCCACAACTGCATCGAAACCTGTGCTGTAATCAAGCACTGTTATCTCCTCCTGTGCAGAAAGAGAGCAATCTACATTGCCAAATGGGGTCAGTGATCAGGAATGGGTTGCCTCCCACAAGAGCATTGTCCTCCAGGAATCGGTCAATTGTGCTCAACCCTAAACCCATATTTTTTCTGAAAATGAGGATAGAAATGCTTCTAACCTGACTTGTTACACATCGTGGTCACGGTTATGATAGAAGGAGAACCCTCGTCCATCGATCCAAGCAATGGTCGACATTTCCGTGCTGAAGCGTCTTCGACTCCGCTCATTTTCACACGAACGATTTTCACATAACAGCTCGAAGAGATGTGTTCCGCAGAAATCCTGGAGACGCTTCAGGCGTCTTCGCAGGTCCCCTTGACATCTGCGTTCACATTTCAGGAATTCTGGGAATGGCGCTCTGGTGATCTAAAGCTTTAGACTCAATTCCGTGTTCTGAGGATTTCAGTAAAACTGATCACATGCGGGGTCACAAGCTGTGAAAATAATTATTTCATTCCGGTGTTGAATACGGTTAACTCCTGGTCTGAGCGACAATTGATGATTCTTAATTTTATCAAACCACAGGTTTCAAGATTAATTTTGATTACGTGGAGGACAATGTTTTCAGCTGTGAAAATCGCACGATTACTACGAATCAACATGTACACATGGATTAAGCTTGTCATGTTGCGAATTCCCTAGTCCAGTACAGGATGCACGACGAGCGCATTTGTTCCATTCAATTACCTAACAGAATTCTTGAACATGAACCAAACATTCTCAAGAACACGAAGCGTAGGAGAGATTCCCATCGAATATGTCATCACGCTTTCGAAAGATGTCTTGTTTCTTGTTTTCATCGTTTACTTCAGTCCTTGATCATATTTCAGAACACAAGATAAACCGTCGAAAGTTCGGTGCCAAAAGAACCTTTGTCCTATGGTAAAACAAATCACACTACTAACTAAAGGGAACCACGTCCCGTCAACAACTTCTCTAGAAGACATTCCCTGAAATACATTCCTGGAAGAGAATCATCAAGTGGATCAAGAAAATTCTCATCACCGTAACCTACACTTTGAGGATCAGAAATATCAAAATTCACATAAAATCATAAGGAGTGCTCCACCACATCACTCTTCGTTATAAGAATACGGAGAGCTAAAATCATCAACCACCAGCTTAAATTACACCGATACCTTCTCAATTTCCCCAAAGCGAGTCAGTTTGAGCACACAAAGTGACCTCCGCAGCAGTGACGCGTAAATTAGCTAAGCACCACAGAACAAGGAAACACGATTCAGAAATGCACACTAAAACGAGGAGTCGACTCGCAAAGCAGCGGAATTAGGTCGAAGTTAGAGAGCCAAGAGAGCTTTAGAGAGATGAAGTTTCCTGTCATGTTCTCACGTTCCACCCCTGGCGGATGAAATTATGCAAACGAATATTTTGGATGTCTAACTGATTCATAAGTACTTAAGTACTTACTCTAGGCATGGATGGATGCATTTGATTCTGTATAAGGTAATTGTCATCCCACCTAATTCCATCACAATGTATACCTCCTCTTTATTTCAAAACCTAAAATACGCGAGATGCCAGATCCGTCTCATGAAGCAAGACTAATAGGGTCAATTTTGTAATTTGTTTGCAAGTTAAATGTAAAAAAAAGTCCCCTATTTTGTGTTGCATTGACCCTATGTTCTTCACTTCCCCCTACATAACATTGTTAACCTTCAAGGGGGGTCCCTTTTGTTCCCCCCGAAAGCACAAGCCCATAGTGTTATGCAATATTGACTATGAGTACCTAGGAGATGGGGACTAGATCACAAACTTGTGCAACTAACAATGGAGGTAAAAATTACATCCACAATGCCAATCAAATGCCTAGGATTATAATTTAATTCCTTCCTAGGCATCTAAGGGGGAGTTATCCCTTCTCTAAGGGAGAACGAAACAATCCAATTAAAAAAGTTGTGCTTACTAATTTGAAGCCTTTGATTGCAAATATGAAACCAAAATTTGCAAAAAATTTCATGTGTGGCAAATCATTTTTTTTTGCATTTTTCCTATGGAAAAATTCACCTTGTTGGTCCTATTTTGTGATATGGGCTTAGTGTCTTGCCTAGAATAGATTGTGGATTTCAATATATTGGAAATTATGTTAATTATGTTAACTAACAAGGCAAAGAGTTATTGCTTCCAATGGAATTTTACATTCATCAAGTAAACTTACACATCTTTCTATTGTCTTCTTTCTTCAAACTAGCCCTTGAATGGCAATATGGGCAATGGTGCTAGCATGTGAGTATATGAGCCTTGAACATATGTATAAGTAAATATCCTACAACTATTGAAGGTGCTTATAATATAAACATCTATAATATAGACACCTATAACAACATAGGTGTATAGTCTTCTCTCAGGGAGGGCACTCCCATTTTTTAAAATTTTTAGCGTGCAATCAAATGAAGGATTATTTTAATTACCTTGGTCTTAAATTTTAGACAAATTTTAAAGTAAATTAGCATCACTATAATGGAGTATTTGAAGTTATAAATAATGAAGGGTAGGGGATAATACTAACTTTTACCTATTTTTTAAAAAAGTAGCCTTGCCCCCCCCCCAAAAAAAAACAACTAACTTTTCATAACTATTATATAAGTACTAAAATCTCAACTTTTGATTATTATAAGTTTGGCATAAATATTCAAGGTGTGAGATCCTATGTGCTCTTTCCTTTAAAATCTTACAAGTTCTAGCCAAAGTAGCCAAAACATTAAAGTTACAATTGACTAATATAATTATGTCACAAGTTGATATATGTCACAAATTGATGCATTCATAATAATAATTAATAGGTGTAATTATGATGCTTCTAAAATAATTATTGTATAACAATTCAAATTTTAATTTGACGGCAAATATTGTATGTACTTCCTTGGCAATTCATTCTTCACATACAACAATTATTTTTCACAAATCAAATGGAATTTCACTACAAAGATCATAGACTACTATCCACTCAAAAGACAACCTCCACTTCCTGCTCAATTAATTAGCTCCCCCCTTCCCCCAAAAAATTAGTAGCCATTGATCGTTTTAAAAATAAATAAAAACACCCCCTTCCCTGCGGTTGATCCTCTAATATGAATATTATGATACCGTACATATAACATATGTATATGAATATGGAAAATGGATACGAAAAATAGATACGGATTATCCCATATCGATTGTCAAACAACTTTGTTTTCAAAAATACAAGAATGAGAGGGGGTATTGGGTTTTGAAAAATAATTTGATTGCCTCAACAGGCCTTCCTCACTATCCACTCAAAAGACATCCTACAACTATTTGAAATAGCATACTATAAAATTTTCAATTAGCATGCTAAGCATGTTCACTGAAGGATAAAGGAAGTTACAGTGCTAACTTCAAGCATTGAAAATAAAACAAATTCGGCAGAAAGCAATCAAAAGTGATGTAGAAGTAACACCTAAAAAATAGAATTTTCCAAGCAGATGCAAAATGTCCATGAAGGCACAACATTATTTGTAACTTTGTGTATATAGTTAAAAAATTATTGTATGATGTTTTTTTCCCAACTTAGGTAGTTCAAAAAAATCACAATTTAAAAAAAATAAAAATAAAACTTGGTATTCTAGATTTATATATATATATATATATATATATAGGGGGGGAAGCTTTTAATCATTCCATTTTGATTATTGAGATGAAAGTTATGAGGAGTTTGGGTTTGAAGGTACTTATAGAATCTCTACTCTAAAATAAACTTTGAAGTCCTTTATTTCATTGAATTTTCAATATTTCTTGAAAAAAATAAAATCATGGGATGTTTATTGTTTACTACAACGTTACAATCATTGGGATTGCCTTTTTCAATTCCACAAGTAAATTCTTAACAATTTAGTATATTAAACCATTCTCTACTTTTTTGTACATACTATTTTTTTCAAGCATGAATATGAATATGAAATTAATTTTTTTTAATATGTATTCCCAAATTATTTCTTCAATATATTATGGAGAATTGTAAGTTGTAGGATCCACACATTTTTGGGTGAGATGATTGAAAGATGAAATCTAACCATTTGGGAAAAGTTGAAAATATTTCTTTTTTGACACCCAAGCATTATGATCTTGCAATTAAATTGTAAGGTTATTTACTAAAATTTTAGGAGAGTGTACTCTAATAGCTTATGTAAAAGATCATGTAATTGGATTTGTTTCCTAATAAATATGGATAAAGATTTTTTAAATGTTTTGGTAACTAGTATTTTGAAGTAGTTTTAGACCTCTACATATAAAGAACTTTAGGGTTTAACTGTGATTGGTTGACTCTTGATTTATCTAGGTTTTGATTTTAGGACCAAGCTGTGGAAATGAGCAAGTTATTTATGTTATTGCATTCACTATGATACACTCTGTAGGCTGCCATTTTTTTAGTGTTGTTATGTTTCTAAGATCTCCATATCGTGTAAGAGATACGTTTTACTATTGCATATTGAAACCAAAACCTTGGACCTTTCTTTGAGCAACCTTTAGTTTTTGAAGACTCTTTTGATATGTTGTCTTTATTAACATATGCACTACATTTTCACCCTCAACTCATATGCTTATTATGGTATTTTGTATATGCTTTTATACATGGTGATGGTTTGTGCTTAAAAGTAGTTATTATTTGAATTCAATTGGTTTTTGAAAGTAGTGTTTATTTGAAACTAGTTATCTAATGGTCCATTTCTTATTGTGTATAGAAAATACCATTAAATATGTAAACACAATTTCTAATGATAAATTCCTTCATAACCCCATCACAAGTGTATAAGAAACCTAGAATTGTTTTATATTTATAATGAACATAGGGTATCCTAAACTAGCACAAGATAATTTTTAAAATGAAAGATAGGGTATATGAAATAAGGCGAATTTAGAAATTTAGGTCAAGATAGGCCTATTTAAATTCACAAAATTTACCTACATAGCCCTCATGTAATAGGGGCTTGAATGCACGTGATCATCAAACATACTATATAGTGCACCCCCCTGAGAGTCTTCTAGGCTCATGTGTTCATGATCCTAGGCTCACATAATAGCAACCTTCTCAATATGAACATTATTTGTGATAGGAAAAAATTAAGAATGAAGTAGGAATGCATTCAACAATTCATGAGAATGTGTTTGTGGGATATGAATAAGTTTAGTGTAGGTGTATCTTTTGGATGTGGGGCAAGAAAAATGATCACCACAAATTTTTTTCCACCATTAATTATTTCTATTTAAGATTGTATAGTGTATTGATCATGTTAGAGAAAAAAAAAACAATGTACAACCTAAAACTGCCATCATCACTGTATGTACATCTCCAAAATCAATCATATGTGTATGTGTTGAAGAAACAACTTTAGAACATGTATTGAAAAAACTTTGACCCTTCATAACTTTTGCATACAATATCCAAATGTCACGTTCTTTGCTTTGGAACGTCCTTTTCACTTGCCAACAAGGAAATATGAAAATTGGACTAGTCTAATAATAGTAATTAGTCATTGTGGTAAAAAGGGTCGGTTTAATTTGGCAGTGCCCACCTTAGCACATTTGCTTGAAGTCAATTTTGGTTCTACATCCACATGTGAGGGTATGGTATAATTTTCTTATGATTGAATTTTGTTATGGAAAGTGGAGAAATATAGTGTAGAGGCACCAATTGAGCACATCACAAGGGCAAAAGAAGTGAATGTGACAAAATTTTGGGATAGATTTTGGGAAGAGTTTGATTCTACATCTTAGATTTTATGGTTTTGAAGCATGGAGAGGAAACAAAGTTTTCAAATGCATGTTTCCAAAAGTTGTTGTGTATAATTGAATTTTTATCTTGAAGAGTCTTACTTTTATGAATTTGAATTTGTGTAGTTTTTTTTGCAAACCTTGCATGTTCTTTGTGTGGATGAAAACAATGTTATCATTGGATTGTGGGCTATTTTCTATTAATGGTATATGTCATATTCTTTTAAAGCCAAGAAAAGCTAGGGAATTGACCAAGAAATGTTGGAATTCAAAAATTGAAATAAATAAAGAAGTCGTCACTAAAGAAATAAATTTGAAATACAATTTCAATGTGTTTTCTTGTATGCAATATTTCATACGTGCTTTTAAATAATATTTGTGCAATTTTATGAGAATTTATGGTAGGATTCAGAACTACAAATGAAAGCAAGAAAATGAAAAAAAATTGTTTGAAATCCATTTACAATATGAGCAAACTCAATTATACCGCCAAGGAGAAAGTACAGAAGAACTTAAGATAATATGATAGGCAACAAAGCATTTGAATAATAATAATAAAGATATCAAGGAAAAGATTTTAAAATGTATTTTTTAAATGTTACAACTTTGCAATGACATGTTCACAAGGGTGATTGCACAAAACACCTATACTATTTTATGTTACATGTCTTTAACTAATCTATTCTTGGGCCATTATTTTTGCGTTCTAACCCCCAATGACTCCAAATTCATAGGCAAGGTAGTCAAGACTATTATAAGCCTTTTCTATTTTTTAAAATATTTTACTATCCAAAAATAACCCCTAATTTTCTGTCATACTTGTCAATTTATTTTGTTAACAAATAGTAACCAAAGAAACAAATTTGGAAGTAAAATTTGGAGGGGATGGTCTTATACTACACTTTTAGATGTTGTTCAATGATTTCTAAAGACACATAATTATATGTTGTGTAGAAGTCTACAAAGTGAGTCTCTTTCTATTTGCATTTAGAAACTTAAAAAATTTATTATGGTGGATTTTTTAGTGAATGGACATCTCCATAAGGTTGTTACAAATGGCCAAGTTTTTTTTTTAAAAGAAATTTCCTATTTTTTAACTAATTAAAACATCAAAGCATGTATTTTTTTTAAAAGATTTGTCACTTTTCTAGTTCTCCTACTTAGGGATTTTTCTATAATTTTTGTTCAATGGTTACCTTCATCTTACAAGTGTATATCTTGGCCATATTTTCTAACTTTAAAGTACTGAAAAAAAAGGCATGAGTATTGTAAAATGCAACAAAATTGATAAGTGTTTTGTGCAACCACCCATAATATTTTTGGAGAATATTGCAAGAAGGAAATCTGTAAAAATATAAAAAGACTAAAATTTGCCAAAAAAATCATTAATGTTTGGGTAGAACATTGATCAAATAAATTATATAATTAAAATGTGATAGGAATTTTGCTAAATTGATTGGGAGAAGTACCTTCAATGTTATTGTTTCAAAGCAAAAGAAAAGAAATCATTTGAAATTGTGAAGTAAGTTTTTTAAAGTTTGCATTTGAATGAAACTTATCTTGAAGTATGATGAGAATAATGAGACTCATAAAAAATGTTACTTGCCAAATGCACAATTAGATGTAAAAGAAGTAAAGCTTTGAAGACAAAGAAATTAGAATATTACATTAAGAATGTTTGTATGAAATTTAATTGTCAAAAACTACAAAATACAAATGTCAAAATAGCTCCTATTAATTGTTAGTGTTCATGTTAAAAAATGTTGTTAGTGCACTTAAAAATGTTGAAAATGTGATCAAATTCAAAAGTTTATGATGGATTTTGGACAATTTTGTTGACATATTTGTAACATATTTGAAATGAATTTGCATCAATTTTATGTAGAAAAAATGAAATCAACTTTTTTAACCACTTTTTAATTAAAAAATTGCCATAAAATTATTTATAAGATGTAGATATAGGAGCCACATGTTTTAGAGTGTACTCCAAATTGTGATCGATTGGGATCAGAGTCTAATCGTTGGATTGATGTTGTAAAAGTTTTATGCCACTTTTCCATGCGAAAATGTTGGAGCCATCTTATCAAAGGTTTCATTCTTAGAGTCCACTACAATCCCTTGCCATAGTTGCCATTCTTGTATGCATTCCATGGCTAGTTCTTTTCTTTATTTTTTTTCTTTTCTAGCTCAAGTTGGATGGGTAAATGGAACAATGCATCAATTGCCAATGTGGCCCAAAAGAGGATTTTTGATGATTTGAAAAGACAGATATCATAATTTGACAAGACTTGTTCGCTTTTGTTTTTGTTTTCGTGTTGTTATAGATGTATTTGTTAGATTTATATGGAAGTTCAAGTAAATTAAGCTCTCAAACTAGGGCCAATGGAGATTGGTGGTGCTAGACTGGCATTTGGAATAGTATCAAGTGTCTTGAAATTTTGATATTTTAATGGATATGGTGATTGATCTAGTAGGAGCAACTCTATTCTATTGTAGCTAAAATTTATGTGAGAGATTGGATGTAGAGATCTTTTGGTGGTTGAGCCTGTGTAGAAATTGGCATATGTGGCATTGGAAGGTATCTTTTTGGTTGAATATGGGATTTTGTTCTTTGGAGTTCAAACTAAGGGAAAGAAGAGAAAGAAACATTGTGGGAGTGGTGATGTCTTGGATGTGGAAATAATCTATCTATACAAACTTGTTTCTTTTGAAAAGATGTTAGGATTTGTTGAAATTGCTCCTAGGTGATAGAAAAATGACAATTTCTTGTTTTGTGGCGTTTGATTTTGTGATAGTTTGAAGGTTATTGTAATGTTTCTAAATCTTGGATGTGTACTTATAGCTTAAAAATGAGTAGAGTCTATAAAATAGAATAAAAAAAGTAATGTAAGGCAAATTAGAGTCGTAATTGATGGATTGTAGGAACAAAAATATTTTGATCTTTAGGAACACAATTTCTCCTTCCATCTAATTCATTTGAAATATAAGAGAAAGGTTGGGAGGCTTCACACATCCTTCTTTCTATTTTTTAAATGTTTTTGTGACAACTTTTCACTCTAGTTTAGAAATAGGTGATTGTAGACTATGGTTGTAATATTTTTTTTTGTAATACAAACAATATGCAAAATCACAAATTTTTGGACAATTTGCTTGAAAACATAAACTCCAATTCAAAATTTTGGAATTACAATTTCAAACTAACTTCTAGTATTGCAATATGAAAAGATCAAAAATCTCAAAATAGATTAATATATCAAAAAATCAAACAAAGAAATATTTTCAAAGGTTTAATTATCTAAAAGTATAATTTTTTATTTAGTAACCATTTGACATTGCAAACATGTAATAATTATTTGTTAAATCATTTTACATCTTTTGATTTAATTCCAAGTTAAGACTCCATATATATCTTGTATTTCTTTGCACTTTTATACAATTAATGGAGTTGTGAAAGAATTTTTAATTCATCCAAAATTACTAAATACTCTTGAATTCAGTTTATGATAATTGATAAAAAAAAATGATATATATTTGTTTACATCTAAAAAAACTAATTCATTTGAATTTTGAAACCCTTGAAAATTTCAACTTTTGAAAAGTATCACATCATTACTACTTTTTATATATGTATCTAGTTGTTGGAATTGATATAGTAGAATGGAAAAATGATGAAGGGGTGGTTGAAACTTAATGTGCAGATGTTTTAGACACAAATTCTATTTGGACCAACAACACACAATACAAGGTTCTTGTCTTTTGGGCCAATAACACATACTCTCCACAAGGTTCTTATCTTTAGCCTAGTGGTTGTTTAACTTTGTCTCTAATAGTGACAATGGCGTTCTTGATTAAGTAATTTCTTTGAGATCCATTCCCTACAAATAATTATTGGAACGCAATGGCGCCAAAGAGGCGAAAGTCATTTCTAGGGACGGGTCAAAAGAAGAGGATACATTTTACACCATTATACTTGCAGAAAATCCCTAGCTCATCTGTACCAGGGGAAGCCCTACATATATCAATAGAAGAAGCACCTCCTATTCTTCCAGATTCCCCTCCGATTGCCCCCGACAAGGATGATGACCATAGGAGTTTATATGATGTTGGGAGTCTCAATCCCATTCAAGAAACTACTTCATTTCCTGGTGTTCCTCCACCCTATTCTATTTTGATCCCTCCAATGTTATTAGGTGGTAGAAATCCATTTTTTGCAAAATCCAAAAAATATCAAGATATAGAAATGGAGGATTTAGAGGTTAGTTGTTCCAAGGATCTAGGTCCTAAAACCCCATCATCAAGAAAACGTAAGAAGAAAAAAAGCACTTTGGTTGTATGCCAGCTCAAAGAGAACTCCAACATGGAAGAAGATTCACATACTTCAAGCATACGATTTAGTATTCTACCTACTCCGAAGAGAGTGATGTTTGTTGAACATGATGAGTATGAAACTATTGAAGAAGAGGAAGAAGGGAAATGTGACGGCATGCTTGATCCAATATTGGTAGAGTTTCGTGATGCACATAGGAAGGAAATTTCGTTTGTGCACGATGTGGATGTTGTTCATGATGAGCGTTCCCAAGTTTCAAGAGACTCAATACTTCTCGCTTCTAAGATTTTTGAGAAGCAATCCCAAATACATCAAGAAAACAAGCGGATGGAGCATAATGCTGATGAAAGATTTATACCAGAGGAGAGGTTTGGTAGTTATCCGCCACGCCCATCCCTTTGGTTGATCTTCAAGCATGACGTCAAAAAGTTCATGGAATACAAAGACCTCAATCACATGGAATTTGTTGAGAATTGGACAATTGATCCTATACCAGAGACAATAAATGCACCTTTAGAATATTTTGCATGCCAGATTTATACTCTTGATAAAGTGAAAACAGCCATTAACATGCCTCTCTATTACTTTGACAATCCTTTAGTCGATCTCAAGTATCCAACTTGTGATCTTAAGGAAGTGAGTGGCCTCATCTTTAAAGTGGACTTAATGGTCTACAAACATCTTAGTCAAAATTCTGGTCATTGTTTAAGAAATATATTTGAAGTTTGGTTTAAGCAAATTAGAATATAGAGATAGTTGTGTTACTTGTCATGATTGTGAGTTGATTGCTCTGTCATATAGTATGAAGTTAATTTCTATTGACCATCATTTCAATCTGTAATTATCCTACTTTCATTCTAGAAGTAAGTATTTTGGATTTTATAGCAAATTTGTTGATGTTTATAACCCATCAAATTTGAGTTTGAAAAGATTGGAGTAATAAATCAATTGCAATAAATCCATTCTCTATCCCTTGAATGGTATCTATACATTACAATGATATAAACAAATGTTGTCTTGTAGTCTTAAATACACAATCAACAACTTTGTTTCTAATAATATGACCATGCTTGATTTGCTCTAGTGATTAACTTAAATGTCCTTGGCAAGGCACGTAAAAGAGGTGAGAGAGGAGTTAAAGCTCGTTCAAGATATTATCTTATAGAGCCCAAAAGGTTCATTTGGGCTCCTTGTTTAATTGTAGACTATAATCACAAGACGGATACTTTTGAATTGGAGTGGGATGACAATGGTGCCCAAAAATATGTTAAAAGGTGATCACTTCCATTTTGAAAAATCTTCTCAATTCATAGGGCCCTGTTCCATTGATCCTTATAACTTTTTCTCTTTAGATTATCTATTTCAAATCAACATAGTGAAGTTTTGAGTGCATGTGAATGCTTTGTGTCTAGCATGTCTCATTTCAAGAAAATATGTCTTTCACATTTTCTCACCTTTCTATTTGACAACAATTCCAAGTCAATGACTTTGAATATGTTGCTGTTGAGATGTGCAGAATTAATTTGATTCTAGACAGAGAAAATGAAAGTAGTTTTTTGTTGAGATTATGTGGTGCAAAGGATTTGAAAAAGAAGATTGAAGCTTCTAATGTGAGCTCATCTCACGTACAAAGTCATTAATTTACTACTTGCATTTCTTCATTAGAGTAGCATATAAACATTTTTTTGCTTACATTTTCCATCTCCTAGAGGTTTGACTATTGATAGTCAATTAGACTTGTCACTTTCCACATGTATTTTCCCTTCATATGTCCACATTGTTGAATTCTACTAAGGGAATACATTGTTGTCATCTCTTTGTTTAAATTTAAGCTTTATATTTTAATATTCCAAAACATACAATTGAACATATGGATGGCAACAAGTCTATCCTTAAGAACTAGATCACGAGCTCAATACCATTGGGTTTCCAATTGGATTAAAAGAATGATCAAACCTTATCGAGACAAGTTTGCATAGAATAGTTGTTCCATCTATCTTATTTCTTTGTTTTGAAAATTATATTTATTTTTTAAAAATGGCCTTATTGATGTTGGATTTTTTGAATACTAATCAAATCATGAATTTTTGTGTAGCGTTATATGCACTACATCAAAGGACTTCCGTTTGAGAACCCAGAACTAGTCAATGAGAAATTTGAAATCAAGGTTAGGACTTTGGTTGGTTGGGAGCTTAGTCGACGATATCCAGAAACCTTGAAGGATGTTTTGGCTGAGTGTCAAGTAGACTACCATGATGCAGTAAACAAAGCTATTCAAGACTATCGATTTGAAACTCAACTTCATGAGCGTAAAAAGTTGGTAGCTATGCAAATTTTTCCTTTGACAGGAATTAAGGCACCTTGCCCAAGGTTAGAGAGATTGAATTATGTATAATAATTATCATTAATTATCAAATTTATATACCAGATATTGCTTTGAGTTGTTGAAGGTTGAGATGCATGAGTAGATTTTGAAAACAAATTAGATTTGATTTTAAAAATGGATTGTCCTCCCCAAATTAGATTAGGAATATTAAATCTTGAAGATCCATGATTTTTTGTGAGTAGGGGGACTTGTTGGGTTATGAATTTAGATCGTCATTGTTTTTAATTGCAATGCTTTTTGTAGCAATGAAAGCAATAAAAGAGTCAAGAATTATTTGTCTTGTCTACAATGCCATCAAATTTAGCTTCAATATTACACAATGTTGGTCAATGTTATATCTATTATAATTCTTTTTTGATGGAAGATAAAAATCTTCATAGTGCTTGCCTATTGTGCAAGAATCCAAGTAATTATACTATTGAAATATTTAATCAACAATATGGATCCTCTAGAAAATGCAGCATAAGAAGAAAACTTTGCTTCTAAGGTTTCTCTGTAGACCATGCACGTGTCAAAAATTCATAAACTTATCATGATTTACAACTTGTGTTAACAAAGTACTTGTCATTGAATAAAAGAAAAATTCTCTAAAAATTGAGCAATAGTAAATATAGTGAATTAAGAGTTGTCTTTGGAGCCAAAATCATTTGAGTAGATCAAATTATAGGAATTACCTCCACATCCATAACTTTAATGAATTGTTTGCTTTGTAAGAATGTAGGCAAGGTTGTGCCCCTACACAATATGATCCAGAGCTAAGATTTAGAGCAATCAAAAGGTTGATACATGACACCCTTGTCATTGCTGAACTTGCTATGTTGTTTGGACTTCAACTCTTCCACAGAGAGTATGACATTAGTGAACTAAACTTAGTCAACCCGGTTCTTTTTACCAAAGAAAGGCCAATGCATTGGCCATACTTCCCACCTCTACAAGATAATTGGTGCTCTCACAGAACAAATGATCTTAAAGCTATGTAAGAATTCTTTCAGAGTGTTGAATACATTTTTACAATGAATTCTCTTTTATATCACTAGAAGAATCTAACGTTGGTTTCAGTAGAATTTAGTTGACGCAAAATTTTGTTTTCTACCAAAAAACGCAGTTTCTGCATCAATTGAATTCTATTGAAACCAACACGGGTTTCTTCTAGTGTATCCACATTTTGACAATCATCTTCCTCTACTCATAACATTGTAATATTGGTACCAATTGCCATACTAAATAGTATTCTTTTTATTTCATGGTAGTGTTACTTGAGGTTAGCATGCACCAATACCAAATGATCATCATTGTCAAGATACAATAGTCAAAGTAATTCAATACATGGCTTATGTCCATTGGGAAAAATGTGTTAATGTAAATATATGTAATTGATCGAGAATTCTCTTGATGTTCTCTACTTGTACGATTTTTGTCAATACATATTCTTGCATAATTACATCCTTAGTTTATATACTTATTTAATAATAACAACTAAAGAAAGATGTTGTCATGAATGCAGGTGGATGGGGAATGTTGTTGGGCTAGTCGAAGAAATTATACCACCTAATAGGGTTACTAATAAGCAAAGAGATCACGTTCGCCGCTTTGCATATAGGCTCCACTACACCATGACTCAGCATCTCCATGATGTTGTCCTAAATTCTATTGCATCTTTTACAAAACTTTGGGATGCATATACTATAAAGGAGATTGTCAAAGACGATGATCTTGATGACTTTACAAATCCCTTGGGGCCACCTATTGTTGAACTTGATTTTAAAAAAACTCCAATGTTCTTAATTAAGCTTGTTGTGGATTGGGAAGATCATTTTGTCTTTGTCCCTACCTTGGAGGAGATGGAGGAGGTCATTTTGATGATGCTTGATGACATTTGCGACCATGTTGGAGGTATAGAGGACTTAGTTTCACGCCTTGATCCCAAAATTGTTGGAGTAGAAAAATTCCAAGATATCAAAACAATTGCTAGAGATCACCCCCAAGTGGAAACTCACCGAGTTATCATAAAGGTTAACACTTGTTTTTTTGAATTCTCACTTTTTATTTTTTCTATATCCCAATCAATTAACTATCTTTCATCAAAATTAGATTGTTTCAAGAATTTTCACAAATTTCTACACCATCATTGGAGGACTAATCATGGACTGAGAGGTTTGATCTTGTACTAGCTTATTGCTTTGCCTGTATGGCCTTTTTCACTTTTCTTGTGTTTAATACTTATCCTACTTCAAGATCCTCTTTAATTAAATTTGTCTTGCTAGATCTATATGAGCGCAGAATAGCTTGAGCCAAAATATGGGCCAATGTGCTAAGTTGAAGGCGGATTACAATCCCTTTATACCAATTACAGAGACAAACATGGAGGAATATTTGGTTGCTTTCAAGATTGAAAATAGTAGCATCGAAGCCTACGAAACAGAGGTCAATCGTCTTAATAAGGTTCAAATCTCCAATCATTTACTACTTTGTAGTTCTGGAAAATAAACCACATTGATTGCTATTGTTATCAAAATGGTAAAATTTAAGAGATTGGCATTTTCCAAACGTGCATCAAGAACTTCAAATTACATCAATTATTTTTAGAGCTTTTCACACTTGAATTTCATGATTTTGGCTTTTTGAATTATGTCATTAGTTAGTAATTGTAACCATCTTGTTGCCCTCATAATTTTGTTCCATTTTGATCATTTCTTCAATCTTCTAACTCATTTTTGATTATGACATGCTTCTTTTCATACAGATTGCTGCTGATGTCATGGTTGCATCGAAAGACAACGTATGGTTGAATATGTTTGTTGTAGATTGCAGATCCATACAAGAATTTGTTAATAAGAAGGCATTGCTTTTTACAAAAGAACTACTAAAGCAACAATTAGAAGCTGCTTATCAAAGAAATACTGAAGTTTGTCGAAAGTTTCAAGCAATGTCAAACATTCTAATGAAGTACAACATCAACCTTCTTAATATGCACTTATTAGTAAATTTTATAGTGGTTTGTATAACTACAAAATCTACAACAAAGGTTCATACTTCAAGAGTAGAAAAAACTATTCAATGGGGTCTCATGGAATTCTACCATTAGATATAGGTGAGGCTGTCATGTTCATTAAATTTAAAAATGGTCAACATTGTTCAATAAGCATAAGTTTGTTGCTTAAATGATCTTTTGTATTATGTCCATGAAAAATAAGTGCATCAAAAGAATTTAGTCTACTTCATTTACTCATTCATTTAGGGATGAATAATAATATAAACATCTGTAGTACATTGAATTGCCTCCATATCTTAAAACTAACTTGGATCCTCACGTTTGTGGTGTGGTGTTCAATAGGGAATTGGAGAATGCTGAAGATTTTGCTTTTTTGCGGGAATATTTTGAAGAGAACAAGATCCGATTTAATGAGATGAAAGAATTGGTCATTGTACCTCAGAAGGTGTTATTCTCAAGACTCATGTTTAATACAATTTATTGCTCAAAATCAAAGATTTCTAAATTTTTTTTAGAGAACTTGCCATTTGAATTTGAATGACTTTAATGTGAATGTGCATTGGAGGGGGTAGGTACTGGATTTTTTTGAAAGGAAGAGCTTTTTAATGCCAACTACAGACTCAGATTTATATTGGACTACAATTGGATGGCCTCAACAACTCCAAAAATCTTTTGAAGAATCTGAAAAAAGTCTTAATGCTGGCAAGGTGTGATGCTTATAAAATTTTTAAGTGGGGTATTGTAATTACTTGGAATTATTCATGGTGCCTTGAATCCTAGGAATCTATGATGTTCATTGTCTTGTTCATTATATCAAAAAATGATGAAAGAAGTTTGTTCAATGTTAATAAATATGACTACGCAATGGTTGTATCTCAATAGCATCATGACCAAGCTTGAACATGCAAATGCAAGTTGTAATTAGAAAGGATGCACTACTTAGAATATTATATTCAATGTATCCAAAGGAAATATTAAACTTCATCAATCTTCTCTACAATTATTGCATTATGTTTGCAAATGGAAGTATAGAAAGAAGTTTGGAAATTCAATGAGTCAAGCTTTAATTTCATCATGTTGCTAGTTCCTCAAACATAAGCTTTGTGATATCTGAGGTTCAAATTGTCCATCATTACATAGCTCTTGCTTTAATCACCAATGAATTATGCAAATGATTACAGTTGAAATTTATGGGAGAGCTAGTGATGAACCAAATGCAACTAAAGAAAGATGTTGCTGAGGTCGAAGTTTTGGTGAAGGAATTTATGGATTTGGGAGATTTGGAGAATTGGGAAGAAAGATACATTGTTTGCACAGAAATTGAGACTAAGCTTCAAATTTGCCATAATAAGGCTGACCTATATGCAAGTAGGGAAGAGGTAGTTGTCATGAATCATCATTTATGTATAGTTGTGAAACAAAATTCAATCTTAAGACATGACTAGAAAATGTGGATAAGAAGAATACTCAAATTTTGAAGCGATCTACAATACTCGACATTCTAACAAAAATTCATCTACAATAGCTTGTTGTCAATAGTTTCATATTGATGAGATTGTGGGGTTGTGCAGATCTTTTCTCAAATTCCACAAGAGCATCCTGCTATTGAAAGAATGGAAAAAGATTTTGAGAATCATATTTTGCTTTGGCATACAGCCAATGATTTTCTTAGAATATATCCAAATTGGATGGATGGTCCTTTTACTCTAATTGATGGTGAAGGAATGTTGAATAATATGGACAAGTGGATTCGTGCATCTGCAAAATGTGCAAAGCTATTAACAAGGGAGCCCAAAATTGCCGCAGAGCTCTTGAAGAAGCAAATTATGAACTTTAATGTAAGCTAGAATGGAAAGGGATTTAATATAGCACTTAGACTCCCATCTATTGTAACTAAATTTTACTTGACACCTAGAGTTGATTATCTTATAGGAATTTTAATATTGTCTTTAGTAATTAGATTGTTTTCAAAAAATTTAAACAACATGCGTATGGAAATTGATGATGAGGGAGGCAAGAAAAGTACAATGTAGTCATGGAGAAACTTGCCTATGATTTTACCATAAGAAAATCATGTTTTAGGTGACAATTTTAAACTAGAAGAAACCCACATTTTTGGTGATGTGCCTTGATTTTTTAGAACGGATTTTAGGGGATGCCCAATGCAACAAGCCCATGTTTTTATGTTAGAAAAAATATCACGTTGATGTTTTTTCTGACATAAAAACATGGGCTTGTTGCATTGGGCATCCCCTAAAATCCATTCCAAAAAATCCAGCCATGTCACCAAAAACACAAGTTTCTTATAGTGTTAGGTGACTTCCAATGTAAAAACCCCATGTTTTTATGTCAACAATAACATCCAACGTAACATGTTATATTGGACGTTATTGTTGACATAAAAACATGGATTCTTTATAGTGTTTGTTTAACCTTTAGATGGTAAATGGTTGTCATCTCAACTTTTGTTATATAGGCAACAAGCTTTCATTTGTTCCTTGATCTCAACTTCACCATATTTGTTTGAAAGGTGAACGTACCTATGATTTATGCCTTGAGAAACCCGGGCATGCGTGATCGGCATTGGAAGAGATTATCTGGTCTTGTTGGTTTTGAGGTCGCATGCACCCCCGACTTTACAGGAAGGATGGCTATTGAATTGAATCTGCCAAAATATATAGCCCAATGTGAGGAAGTAAGTGAATTTGCTAGCAAAGAGCATGCCCTCGAAAAGTCGCTCGACAAAATGCAAAGTGATTGGCTTGGTGTCAAGTTTGAGTACACTGAATGGAAGGCAACAAGGACAACTATTCTCCGTGGAACTGATGATATCCAACAAATTTTGGATGATCAATTGATCAAAACGCAATCCATGATAGCGTCACCATATATCAGTCCTTTTGAGGACCGTGTACGCATATGGTTTGAGAAGCTTCAATTCTTCAATAAGGTATATGAAATGGCTTTGTTAAAATACTTTGCTAGTTAAAACACAAGGGATTTGCAAGGATTAAATTATTAGATAGTGAATTTTGTTAAAATGGACAATCATTCTACAACTTTGTCACTTTTTCAATGTAGATTGCGCACTCTAAAAATGGTGTATAGAATATCACCATTTTAACAAAATTTTCTATTTGGTCAAAAAAGCATTCTTGGTCCTTTAAAGGTTGAGCTTGATGCTTTTTTTTAGACTTCATTTTAACATGCAATCTTCTATATAACTTTTGGACATAGAAGTTAAAGTTGACAATGGCTTGGAATTTTTTGAGGTTGTTCATCAAAATTTTGCTTGACTAGATGTTGGAATCTCTTTGCTATTAGGTCTACTATGTGCAACTTGAACTAAAGTGAGTAAATTGAAACTATACAGATCTTAAAAGAATGGTTGCAATGCCAAATGCAATGGTTGTATCTTGAACCCATTTTTACTTCAGAAGATATTATGTCACAAATGCCAACTGAAGGTCGAAGATTTAAGCTTGTAGATGGTGTGTGGAGAAAGATCATGGCAAAACTTGCCAAAAATGCTGATGCTATGACTGTAGGAGGCGATGAAGATATCATGAAACAACTACAAGACTCTAACAAAGACCTTGATTTTGTAACAAGTGGGTTGAATGAGTATCTAGAGACAAAGCGCCTAGCCTTTCCACGGTGGGTGCTTGTTATGACTTTTTATGGTTTGAAGCCAATTGATTTGCAATTTGCTAAAAATATTCAAAGTTTTCTATAGCCATAATATACATAGTTGTTTGGCTATTGATATGATAGAATAATTTTAAAATTATTCTATTGTATCACTACTATCTAAGTGCTTTTTCATTTTTCTTATCATAGATTGTATTCTTTATTGATCTAGGGTTGTTTACAGATCCTCGTGATCCATACTAGATGATAAGATAGTGGAAACTAATATCAACAACAATTTGTTCTTCTTTTCTATAAAATCTTTCAAATTTGGTACATATTGAGGTATAAAATGTACACAAATGAAATAAGTATCTTAAAGTTTTGATAGATCACAAAAAGTTTCAAAAATGCCAAAACATTTGAACTACAAATCTTTTTTTATAATCACCTTTATGTTCTCTTTGAGAAGCATATTTTTACAAGTCTTATTGCTAAATTAGTGATGTGGAGTGAGCCTCTATAGGTTCTATTTCTTATCGAATGATGAACTCTTGGAAATTCTTGCTGAAACCAAGGACCCATTAAAAGTGCAACCATTTTTGAAAAAGATTTTTGAAGGCATACATGGTATTCAATTCGAGAAGAACTTGGATGTCACTGCAATGATTAGTGAAGAAGGTGAAAAAATTGAATTCATCAAACCTTTCAATCCCAAAGATGCCATGGGGTCTGTTGAGAAGTGGCTCACTCAGGTGAGGCTAGTGCAAAGATTTTGCAAATTTTTTTTCTTCCTTCAAAAATGGGTTGTCTTATCACATGTATTAGGTCTATAAGATGTCCAATGTTTAATGTCTTTATTTGTTGTGTGAAAAACAAAGTAGACAAGTTATTAGAGTATTTTCAAATGCTTTAAAATGTGTGACAGATGCCAAGGTTTATTAGAAACAATGTTAAATATACTAGACATTGTGTTTGTCTATCAACAAAGATAACCTTGCGTCAACATCAATAGATAATTGAAAGAAAGGGAACTCTGTCGTGTCAACTTGAACTACTAAACTTATGCATCTATGCATTTTGTCCAGGCAGAAGTGCAAATGAGAACAAGTTTAAAGGATGTGACAAGACGAGCTTTTGAAGCCTACATTACTACAAAACGAGTGCCTTGGATAGTTTTTTGGCCAGGCCAAGTTGTCCTATGCATATCTTCTATGTACTGGACCTTTGAAATGGGTGCTGCAATTCGCACAAATAATTTGATTGCATACGAACGCAAATGTACATCCCAGTTGCAAGATATAGTGAACAAGGTGAGTTCTACAAGGACATGTCATAGAAATTATTGTACACTTCTATAAGTAATGTAAAATGGACTATTGTTAAATAGACTATTTCAAGAATTATTACACAAAATCATTGAGGAATTGATCATAAGATGTTAAGGTATGAAAAGGTATACAAGAGGAGCATGATGAAATTTATAGGAGTATCAATAACTCATTGGAAGAATTCCGTATAAGAAATAACTTATACCTATTTGTGAAGTGTTTCTGTGATTATTCAAAATGTATAGTTCACATCTTAGGTTCGAGGCCAACTGTCAAAGTTGGAGAGGAAGACAATTGGTGCACTCATTGTAATTGATGTGCATGCTCGAGATGTGTGCAAAATATTGGCAGAGCAAGGTGTAAATGATGAGTTGGATTTTGATTGGATAAGCCAATTGCGGTAAGATCATTTTTGAAGAGTTCAACAAGAGTTATAATGCAATAATACCAACTTGTTTTTATATCTTTTTTTATAGCACTTGTTAATTATAGGATATAATGAATTATATTATAAAGGCTTGGAAGATAAGTGTAATAAAAAGTGAGGGATCCCAATTGGATGATTCAATTTAGAATGATCAACTTATCTATCTAAGAAACTAAGTTGCAATTGCAATTGAATGTGTGTATCAAGATTTAGGGTCGGTAGTTTATCCAAGCTTCCTAAAAAAAAGAATTTTTGGCTCTCTTTTCAATCTTCAATCTTTCTTTTACGTTTTTGATTTTTAAGAACATGATTGAATGTATATTAGAATGAGTAATATCTTGACTTTAATATGATTGATTAATCTAGATTTGACATTTATTAAAGAATAGAAAGTGAATCACGTAGTAGTTGTTGCTAGTTTTTAACATGTATTTGACATATACATTTAAAAAATTTGGCGTTATTTTTGAAAGAGCAAATTATGGTATGCATTGCAGATACAACTACATAGAGGATGATGAAATTGAAGTATGCATGATCAATGCTTGGCTTCTCTATGCTTTTGAGTATCTAGGCAATAGTGGGCGTTTAGTAATCACACCTTTAACAGATCGTTGCTACCGCACTCTCATGGGAGCTCTTCACCTCACTTTAGGTGGCGCTCCTGAAGGACCCGCAGGTAAGCAACATTTATTAGAAGAAAATGTTGCAAAAGTTTTGGTCCTTGAGTTTCAATCAGATCCTAAAAAGTTAACCATCTATGTATCAAATTATTATAGATTTATAGTCTTTGCCAACAAGTAATTTTTGTCACATATTGAGTGTGTTTGACATCATTCAAAACAAAAGTATTCCAAGGGTTGGTCAATAGCAAATATAGTAGGAAATGAAGAATCTTAGGATCCAAAAAACTATGGAATTTTTTTTAGTGAAAGCCATCAATTTTTCTTAGTTTCTTGAAATAATTTTTTTCATTCTTGGTCCTTTTATCTGTTTTCGTGTCAAGAAAATATGTAGACTTTATAACAAGTTCCAACTCCTTTGTTTTGAGTTGGTTCAAAGTATGTATTGATGGATGTGTCATCATTTCAATTATGTTGACAAATGCAAATTACTGCATTAGAAATGGATGTAAAGAAATTGGTGGAACTAAATTGTCTATCTTTTGCAACTTATAGGTACTGGGAAGACTGAGACGACTAAAGATTTAGCAAAGGCCATTGCTATGCAATGTGTGGTTTTCAATTGTTCAGATGGTTTAGACTACTTAGCCATGGGTAAATTTTTCAAGGGGCTTGCTAGTTCTGGAGCATGGGCTTGTTTTGATGAGTTTAATCGCATCGACTTAGAGGTATCAGATTTCATTACAATCTTAGAGAATTTTATGCCGTGTTATATATGTTCTCATATTAGGTTATTTTGGAAGTACTAATTGAAACTAACATTGATAATGTCATTGAAATGAAAGAATAACTTCATTGATCTTTGGTTTCAAGTAGGTACTCAGTGTAATTGCTCAACAAATTTTAACAATCCAACGAGCTAAAGCTTCAAATGCAGTAAAATTTACATTTGAAGGGGTGATCCTCACATTAAAGAGGACATGCAATGTATTCATCACAATGAATCCTGGTTACGCTGGTCGTTCTGAGCTACCAGACAATCTAAAGTCTTTATTTCGTTCTGTGGCTATGATGGTTCCTGACTATGCTCTTATTTCAGAGATCACATTATATTCCTTTGGTTACTTGGATGCTCGATCATTGGCTCGTAAACTTGTGGCGACATATCGACTTTGTAGGTAATGATTTACTCAGTTGTTTTATGCCGTGTATGAAGCCTTAGTATTTGGATAATTACTTTGCCTTCCCTATTGTATATATTTTAACATTCAAAGTTTTAGTTGTTTGACAAGTTTTGCATTGTATTTTACTTCTTGGACTATAATTTTACACTCATGAGATTTAATCTAGTTTGGTAGTTATGGTATTTTTGGATGTAAAACAATCATCCATGAAAATGCCAAAAGGCCTCAATCAATGCATCTGATAATAAAAAATTAACAATGATAAAAAATTGATTCTTATTTTTCTTGTGTTTGCTAAACCTCTAAGAGACTCAATGCAAAATCCAACAATTAGATGTAGACTAGCAAAATCAAACAAGCATCATGTTTGTACAAGTTTATGCAGTACTAATTATAACTATCGTTTTACTCAAATACCATCATGTAGATTGCAAAAATTACAACATTCAAGATGTACAAGGCTTCTTTTGAGGTCAAAGTTTTAGTATTAGAGAACCTAGACAAAAGGCCTTGTTGCAAATTGTATTATCATTCTAGTCTCTAGTGAATGTCATCTTCTTGGTCTACGACTATTAATACCCTTGTATTGAAGTAGCTAGTAGTGTCATTTCTTATTCATGCAATTGACACCCTGACTTCAATTGTATTTGTACCTTCAAAATAGTGAACAACTATCAAGTCAGAACCATTATGACTATGG
This sequence comes from Straminergon stramineum, assembly GCA_963920665.1. NCBI lineage: Eukaryota > Viridiplantae > Streptophyta > Bryopsida > Hypnales > Calliergonaceae > Straminergon > Straminergon stramineum. Next base: position 5,656,645 of record OY987268.1, read on the forward strand.
TATGCGAGCTGTGATTTCTGTACTTCGTACTGCTGGCGCTGTGAAGCAGAAGTTCCCTGATGAAGACGAAGGTGTTTTGATGTTGAAATCACTCAAGGATGTCAATGCTCCTAAGTTTCTTGCCCACGATGTTCCATTATTTGAAGGTATATTATCCGATTTGTTTCCTGGTGTAGTGCTCCCTGAGCCTGATTACACCGACATGACCATAGCCATTCGAAAGAACTCTTGGATTAGAAACATCCAACCCACTGCATTCTTCCTCAAGAAGGTTAGAAATCAGATCCTCATGCAACTTTGCAGTATTAAATTTGTCCTTGTTAGTCAAAATTTGATCATTTTCATACCATTTTTTTGTCTTTTTTTAGGAATTTAGATAATTATTACTTAACTGTCTAAATTAAAAATAGACATTCTATTTTGGAAGAAACTTTGGAAATATATTTCTAATCATTCAATATATAGTACAATATTTTCAATTGAGACATTTCTCACCTTTTTTAAAGCTTTCTAAATGATTCATTTCAACTCCTGGAAGCAACTACTTTTGATCATATGAATCTAGGTCATGAATTTGTGGTGTAATCTCCATATTGATGTTTCATACAAAGTTTTGATTGGACAATTTTTAGTGTTGAGATCTATGGTATTTTCTATGTGCAGATCTATCAATTGTATGAAATGATTCTAGTGCGCCATGGCTTGATGCTTGTGGGCTATTCTTACGGAGCCAAAACTGAAGCATACCGCATCTTGGGGATGTCACTGACCGATATGCAAGAGAAAGGTCTAGAGGAGCGAACGGTCTTTTATGTAATGAATCCCAAATCCATTTACATTGGACAATTGTATGGTCAATTTGACCTTGTCTCTCACGAGTGGACAGATGGTGTTCTTGCTAGGTGGTTCCGACACGCAGCAGTTGACACCTCCCCTAATCGCAAGTGGGTCATTTTTGATGGACCTGTTGATGCGGTATGTATGAACTTCAACCTCAAGCTTGACAATTAATATAAGCATGTCAAGGAACTAGTTTTCTTATCTACATGTCATCAACTCTATCATTTGACATATCTAATGATTGTTGTGAACATGGCAGGTGTGGATTGAGAACATGAACACTGTATTGGATGACAACAAAAAACTTTGTTTAATGAGTGGTGAAATTGTTCAAATGACCATGCAAATGAATCTTATATTTGAGGTACCAAGCCATCAAGGCTACATACTTTGATATCTAGTTGAATTTCCTAAGATTATTCGTGTTGCATTTGTGCTTTTATTAGATTACATGGGAAAGTCATTGAATTTTGAATATTCCAATACAATTGAAGTCAAGGCATTTTTTTACTTCTGCAAATGATTGATATTCATATTCTTTGCTATGCATTAACTTGATTCTATTATCATCTTTGTATGTGCTCAATGATAGTAGGCTTTTAAATGAATTATACTTTCTTCAGAACTTTTAGACAACAATAATAACATCATGAAGAGAATTTTTCAATTTGGTGATTCATGGGGAGGCCTATTTAAGGTCATACTTATTATGTTTTGGCATTTTTATGTATCATGGAGAAGAATTTCTATGATTGTATAATTATTGTGAATATATGGAGATCCTAAATTATAATGTGTGTAGGTACAAGATTTGGCAGTTGCTTCTCCAGCTACAGTAAGCCGATGCGGAATGGTGTATGTAGAGCCAAGTTCCATAGGATGTTGGCCACTCATTACATCATGGATGCGACACATGAAAGAGAATTTCCCGGGGCTTGTTGCCCATTTTGAAATGATATACCAATTATTAGAGTGGTTTATAGACCCTTGTGTTGACTTTACAAAACGGCATTGTAGAGAAATATGCCCAACTGCACCAATCAACCAAGCACAAAGCTTATTAAAAATGTATGAATGTCTCCTAGATGAGTTCCGACTTGCTCCAGGTACACGAGCTTCAACAATTGGTGGCATTTCCATCAACACTCCTCCCACGGGGGAAGATATCAACACTTGGGTTCAGGCCTTGTTTACTCAAGCTCTTGTGTGGAGTGTGGGAGGAACAATTGATAATGATGGCAGGAACAAGTTGAATCTTTTCATTCGTAGGTATGCATATTCTTTTGCAACATTGCCCTTTGAACCATAAAATATAATCACTCGAATTTTGCTATTCAACTTGTATTCTTTATGAGTTACTATTATAATGCATCATTATTCATAGGAAATGTACAATCTTTTGAATTAAACTTCATAGGGAGGTCTTTGTATTAACATTGTCATCAAAAAGAAATTTCTTCATTATCATAGGCAAGTTTTTCTATTCTTGATGTTGTTTACATTTTCATAGTATTAATTAATAATAATAGAAATCTAGTTTAATTCTCTTAACCAAAATTTTGTTAAAATTATGGTATTTCACAAACTTGGGTATTTTTTTGTTTAGTCCATTCAGTCTAAAATCTATATTTATCCTAGACTTGAGATCTAAATTAGGAAATGAATGGAAAAATGGTATATAGAATACTACCATTTTAACAAAATTTTCCATTCTCACACGGAAAGAACATCAAGCATTGATATAGTGTTAACTTGAAATTTTTGATTCCATGTCTATGCTTCTTGTTTTGGACTTGGAATTCCTTATTTCATCTAGATTGAATCATGTGAGTCAAGATTGTAGTATGTGGTACTTCATGACTTATGTGTCTATGCCTTGAAGTAAGATTCAATCTTTAATTGTGGACTTCTAGTTATCTATGCACTTTGGGGATGAATTAATAGATTATTAGGAGGGGCAATCACGGAAGAGGAGCTCGGTTTTGAGCTTAGTGCTGGACAAGTTATAAAGAAGCCTGCATTTAAGTGGATGCTTCCTTATCCCGAGAAAGGATCCATCTATTCTTTTTGTTTTTGGAAACCAGAGCAAGTTTGGAAAGACTGGTTGTTGACAGTTGACAATCAACCCCCAAGCCTAGATGCGAGTTATAACAACATTATAGTTCCTACTTTGGATACAGCTCGCTACTCTTCTTTGCTTATTCTTCTTGTGCTTCATCAGAAGCATGTAATGTTTTGCGGTCCTACTGGCACAGGTATGCTTTTTGCAACAATCATCCTTAAAACAAACAATGCATGGTCAAATTCAACTTACTTTTATGAATTTTTCATTAGACTTTAGTCATGGATTATTCCCATTCTTATTAATCTAGTTTATAAGCTAGTCTTGGTTCCTTGGTGTGGGATTTACAAAAGAGTAGAATATTTATTATTCAAGAAAAAATTATAACTTAATCAAGGTCTATTTTGTTGTTTTCTCCCCTGAGTGTTGGCTTTCCAGTCATTCAAGTGGTCATAGACATGTCTTAAGTTTCCTTCAAAACTATAATCATGGTATGCTACTATTGTTGAAATATGAATCTTTATTCTTTGGAAATAGGAAAAACTGTGTATATCAAAAATAATCTAACTGGCTCATTGGACAAATCTGAATTCCGTAATATTATGTTGACTTTCTCTGCCCAAACGAATGCAAATCAAACTCAAGTACAACTACTAACCTTACCTAATTTGGTTCTAGTACAAAAACCTACATAATAGTGTGCTACGAAAGTGTAAGTTATTAGCTAAGGTTTTGCAATAATGCATTATTTCCAATTTTAACTTCTATTTAGAACTTTTATTTAGCTAGATTCCATTGATATCTACATTTAGTGAATGAGGTTACTAGAATAGTATAAAAATCTCTTAAGCGATGGCAATCAAAACTCAAATAGTTTAATTTCTCTAAAAGTGCACTCATTGCACAATTTGCAATCCAACCTAAGCACCATAGGATAGTGCATAGTTGCAAAACAAGACACCTTATTGATATTGCACTAAGATATAAATTTTTTTGAATGAAATTTACCTTACAACACTTGGAAGTGGTTTAAAGGAAGATTGCATACAATTAATACTTGCATATTTCAATATTAGAAACTTCTCTTTAAGATTAAAATCTTTGAGATAGCTTCAATGACAATTTTAGTTACTATTCACTGAACTTAGGTTTTATCGGGTGCTCTAAAATATCTAAATTTTTTATAATATACCTACTTACATGATAATGTTTGGTGTCAATTGATAACACTCTAACATTATTTTGATTTTTTGAGGGCATTAGGCCATCATAGAGAGCAAGTTGGACAAGAAAAAGAAGGGTATATATGGGCCATATCCCGAGGCACATTGTGTTGTTTTTGTCGACGACTTGAACATGCCAGAGCTTGAAACATATGGTGCTCAACCTCCAATTGAAATTCTACGTCAATGGATGGATCACGGTGGTTGGTATTGACATGAATCTTCATTATTTCTACTAAAATTTTGTTTCTTGTAATCATAATGTTTATTGTCTAAAAAATTCTTCAATAAGGGGAGAAGCATCCTCCCTACTATTGGAATGGAATTCAGATTGTCATACTAATAAGAGTGAAATAGGATGGGCTCGGATAATGGCTCTTGAATTGGCAAAGACCCATCTCTCATTTTGCTATTACTAAATTAATCCTTCTCTTCCTTTAAATGCTCATTATTGTGATTTTTATTTCAAATGGTGATTCAAATTTGATTATGCTAGGATCCTAATCTAAAGAATGTTATGTCTTAATTAGCATGGATTAGAGCCAATATATTTAGTTTTGAACCTTCTACTGGAAAGAGTTCATCTTTAGATTTCTTTTTGGATTTTCAGAGTTCAAATTTTCTTCTTTTTGGTGATATTTACCATTCTTGAGGAGATCTCTCAATAGTCACAAATTTTAATTTAGTAGTTAACTTTGAATCCTCAATTCCATTTAGTATGTTAATAAAAAAACACTATTTCTTAATAGATGCCTAAAATGACAGGTATGATAGAGAAGACAACTCCTTTCGATATTTGGTAGACATTCAATTTGTCACAGCAATGGGTCCTCCGAGAGGTGGTCGAAATCCAGTGACACCCCGATACATGCGCCATTTCAATGTGTTGGCCATTTTGGATTTTGAGGACACTAGTCTTGCTGTGGTTTTCTCGATTATTTTTGATTGGTGGGCTAAAAAGTCCAAGCTTCCTCATGATGTAAGTATCTTCTGACTTTTTGAAATTTGGCTTCTATCTACTATAAGACAAAATAATATTAGCAATACTTTAAGCATTTTAACTTATGTAGTAGAGTGATTTGTGGAAGTTAGATGTTTGGATCAATGTAAAGATAATTGGTTACAAGAACCAAATTAGCTGAAATCAAACATTAGTTATCAATTCTTAAGTAGTTCTTAAACAATTTAAAAATAGAAAGATGTAGGCCATCATTAGTAGAAGTAGATACATTCACTTCCAATCTATGAAAAATAACTATCAATACAAACATTTATCCAAGTCGTGCTATCTTTCACCACTTGCTAATGATCGTATCAACATGTGTAAATACATGGGTTGTTGTTGCCGCTAGGGATTGGATGAGGAAATAATATTAGATCACTATCGATTTTAGAAACCTCTACCTTATAGTTTAGTCCTATCATTGTATTTCAACTATTATAATCTTTGATGAGTGCAAGTTCAATGTTATGAGAATTAATTTTGAGCGGTGAAGAATTGTTCAAAATGCTTAAATGCACATATTTGGATTTTGGATGTATTAAGTGTGAAAAATTGATGAGAGGGGGTTATTGATGATTGATAAGGTGGCGAGCATGAATGCCATCCTAGTGGACGGAACTATTGACATCTACCGCACCATTCAAAGGGAACTCTTACCGACGCCCTCCAAATCGCACTACTTGTTCAACTTGCGAGACTTATCCAAGGTGTTCCAGGGTATGTGCATGTTTGCTGGTGTGATGGAGGGGAAGAAAACCATGGTGAAGTTGTGGAGTCATGAATGCCTGCGGGTCTTTCACGATAGGCTTGTCAATGATGAAGATCGCCTCTGGTTCTTCAAGTATTTGCAAAACCGTGTAGAGGTGAAGCTACAACAAAGCATTGATTATGTGTACGACTCAATGGCTGATGAAGCTTCCATGACTAATGTATACAAAAAGTTGGCGTTTGGAGATATTATGGACCCTACTGCAATACCAAAAAAGTACTACTCTTTTTCTTACATGTTATTTCTTGTGCATACCTCCCAATATTGAATCATGAGCTTGAATTAATTAATGTTGTAGCTTCTCAAATTTTACCATTAAGAAGAAATTTCAATGAAATTAGATTGTTTCAAGAACTTTGAGGCATCATAAAGAAGATCTTTATCACCATTCATTGGGAGGTCTCCATTGTAGATACAGTGATTAAGAGGAAGAGTCCCATGGTTTTAGTAACTACATGGAGGTTTTACTATTTCATATTGTAGGGAAGCATTTATATGAACATTATTCTCATTGAGAGACCTCTTTGCAAATCATAGAATTTTTTTCTATATAATGTCTTCTAAAGCTCCTAAAATACTCTAATTTTATAAATAATCCTGAAATTTAGACTTTAATATTATTATAAAGGATTGTTGTTGTTCAATCTTTGCATTTGTTTAAAAGTACGTCATCTTGGTCTTATTCAAGCATATCAAGCATTTTTGGGGTGCAGGTATGAGGAGATTAGTGACCATGTCAAACTCTTACAAATGCTTCACGAAGGGCTAAATGAATTCAATGCTCAAACTAGAAGCCCCATGAATCTTGTTCTTTTTACATATGCTGCACAGCATGTTTTGCGGATTAGTCGCATCATCAGGCAACCATTTGGAAATGCACTCTTAGTCGGAGTGGGAGGTGGTGGTAGACAGTCCTTCACTCGATTAGCCACATCTATGGCTGGATTTGGAATTTTTCAAGTGGAAATCACAAAATTGTATGGTATTATGGAATGGTGTGAAGATTTAAAGGTACTCAATACTATACTTTTGTAAGGAATTAATGTATAGCAACATTAGTCCTAAATATTTGAGTTTAGAAACAACCAATAGAAATGCCTAGAAACCACAAAGGAATGCAATGTTTGGTCACTAATAATATACATGAAGCTATTATTTGCTTACAATTTATTTGTTGTTGAATATTTGGTCCAAGAGTCACTCACTTCATTGTGGCACCTTCATCCACAGATAGTCTTGAAAAAAGCAGGAGCAGACAACATGTCCACGGTATTCCTATTCAATGACACACAGCTAAAGTTAGAGCAATTTTTGGAAGATATCAACAACATCTTGAACACAGGCGAGGTATGTCTACACAAATTAGATCCAACCAAAGTTGTGTCAATCATTTGAATGCTTGGATATCTTCTATTGAATCATTCATAAATAGTTGGTTAGCTCTTTAATTCAATTTTGAAGACATCCTAAGCAATTGCTTCTAATCAATGGATCAATTGCCAAGTATAATAAGTGTTAGCTAGAAAAACTCTCAAAAGCATCCTCTCAATTACAATACTCTCTCAAAAGGAACCCTTCCACCCATTTTAGTTTGTTCAATTATGTTCTCATGCAAATCCTATATCTTGATAATTGTATGGTTTTTTGACGCATAGAGTTGAATAGAAATTGGAGACCAAATCTACAATTTTTCCTTCTAATGCTTTGTTTCTTTTAGGTACCCAATTTGTACCCTAAAGATGAAATTATGCCGTTGTTGGATGCTGTTCGAAACCGCGCCAAAAAAGTTGGTCGGGATGGTTCCATTGCAGAACTATATATGTACTTTGTTGATCAATGTCGAACCAACCTCCACATGGTTATCGCCATGAGTCCCTTTGGAGATGCCTTTCGCACTCGGTTGCGTATGTTCCCTTCTCTAGTGAATTGTTGTACTATTGATTGGTTTAGTGAATGGCCTGAGGAGGCTTTGAGCTCAGTCGCCACCAATTTTGTTTCCTCTGTAAGCTCTACATCCTGTGTAATAGCCCTTTTAATTGGTTTGTCAAAGTCTATTATTTACAAAAATGAATTGATGCACAAATACTAGATAACTCAAATATGGAAAATTTTGTGAAAATTTTGGTATTCCATATACCATTTTCCATTCATTTCTAGGGCAAGCATAGATTTCAAACTGCACGGTCTAAACGTGAAAATGCTAGGTTGGTGGAATACCACCATTTTAACAAAATATCTATTAAATCTAGAGCCTTGTTGTGGAAGTTAATACTATAAATGATGAGCTAAGAAAGCATTATATGTTTTCCAAAATTAGGCTTCTACATTCATGTGATTGCAAGAAACACTTGTCCTATTTTTTGTCCCCTTGCCCTTAGACATGTGTTTTTTTGGTCATAACTTTTGCATTGTAAGTCCGTTCATCTTGAAATTTGGAACGAAGGTACACATAAAAGTTTCACACATTTTGTATCTTTTGTTTTTTTTTAAAATTACTTTACTATTTTTAAAGTGCCCCAAATTGTGTGTCTACCTTGGCCATTTTGGGGGGTTTTGAGCCAAAGTTGTACCCAAAAATGAGAATTGCAAGCCACAAATTGGAGAAGTTGGAGGTGTACTTGCATTCCAATGAGAGACGAAGAGTTTTTTGCAAAAAAACTTTGCATGAGGTGTCTACATGGGGCCAAAGTGACTGTTGTTTGCGCACATTTTTTGGGCAGGAGAAAATTTTCTTTGAAGAATTTTTTTGGTGCAATGTGAGAGTAGGCTTGTCCACAAAAATGCCTTTTTTTCTAGGAATTTTTTGAATTTTTTTTAAATTACTAAAAATGAAAAGGTCCATAGACCCCTTTTGTGCTATTTTTTGCTCCAAGTGGCTTCTATAGTACTCTATAGTAGTCTATAGTACTCCATAATATTGTATAGTATTGAATCAATGGTTAAGATCTATATGCGCCCGAAATCGATAGTTGAGATTTGTAGGCACAGTTTGATGGGCAAAATTGATAGTAGTCCATAGTATTGCCAGTCCTACGACTAGAAATCAGGTTTTTGAGCAAAAAACGTGAAGAGTTTCTTGCAATCACCCATGAATCCTTAATATGCTATAAGAAGAATTAGATGTCATTGTCAAAAGTCAAAACTTGTGAAACTTTTTGACTTTTTTCAATTTGTAAGGAACTTGGATTCTTGATGAGTATGCAAATGTTAATAAGAATAATGTGGACTAATAAACTTATTTTCTTGAATGGTTAACAGATAGGCATCGATGAGAAATATCATTCAACAGTGCGTGATATGTGCATGAGGTTTCATACCCGAGGCTCAACTTTATCTACTGCTTTTCTTCAAGAACAAGGACGCTACATTTACGTCACACCCACCTCGTATTTGGAGCTCTTGGCTACATACAAAGATCTTCTTCATTTGAAGCGCAAAGAGGTTGACCGAGTTAGAAATAGATATTCGGTAAACTATTACGTTCGCCTTGCAAAAAAACACTATAGCCACCAAACAATTTCTTCTTTGTAAGCACATTAAAAAAAAATTATTTTTTTTTATAAAACCTTATGGCATAGTTGTGGGTTCGATACCTGGCAATGATAGGTTCCTTACCTTGCGTGAAAACAACCTCCCTCTTGATAGAACCCCTTGCAGAGTGTTTTCTGAACACGCTTGTTTCAAAAAAAATTGGGTTTTATGCCTTGTTTTGCCTTTTTGGAGGCTAGTTTGTTGAAAATTCTAATAGAGATATTGAATCAAATTCATTCGTTTTCTAGATTATCCAACCTCGATTTGTATCCATTGTTGTATAATGCATTGAGTCATCTTATTCTAAAAATATAACCTTGTTGGGAGTAGATGTATTCAATTTGTTACTCTCTAGATCCACTTTCAAGTCTTGACCTTCATTTCCTAGAATGTGATGCTAAGAAGAAAAAGAGTAAGGCTTGTTTTAAGATTGTAGTGGAAAAAGGTTTTGTTCATGGTATTTCTATGATGCTTATTTCATGATTGTGTGGATCTACAGATGGGATTGGAAAAGGTGTTCTTTGCAGAGGGTCAAGTGACTGTCATGAAACAGGAATTGGAAGATCTTCAACCGATTTTGCTCCAGACAACAAAAGATACCAACAAATTATTGGCACAAATTGACAAAGATACAAAGGAAGCAGAAGCCACTCGTGCAATTGTTGAAGCAGAGGAAGCAATAGCTAATATTAAAGCAGCAGAGGCCAAAGCCATCAAGGATGATTGTGAGGTTGAACTTGCTGTGGTAAGAATTTGTAGGAGATGAGCAACTAGATAAAGCAAATTGAGACTTGGAAAGATTTACAACCTATGCGTTCAATAGTTCATATTATGCATGAATGTGAATTTATGTCAATAATTACATTTTTGTATGGTAGAGGATACCCTTTGCATCACTTGAAGTACTTCAACATTTGTAGGAGTGTCACTTTTGGAAGAGCTATAAAAAGATATTTTTGTTCAGAAGCCAAATCAATTGAGATCTAAATTTTATCACCATACATGCATTTTTTATGCAATTTCAAAGTCAAGGTTGTAGACTACTATAAGTCAAATTTTGAAAGTACAATTCCATTTCCATTCAAAGATTAGTGGCCATAGACATTTCGCAAAGACTTGATCAAGTCTCTAATAGTTTTTGCATCCTCTACCTGAGAATGTGAGTTTTTTCATTTCTTATGCAATTTCATAGTCAGTGGGAGGTTGTAGACCACTGTAAGTGAAACTTTGAAAGTAGACAATTTCATTTCTATTAAAAGATTAGTGGCTATACTCATTTAGTGAAAATGTGATCAAGTCTCTAATAGTTTTTGCATCCTCTACCTTAGGGTTGTGGGTACTTCACTCATCTTGTTAAGAATAGTTCAAATTTCAATCATATGAACATCCTTGCGCATTGCCATCATCATTCTACTTTTCAAGACATTTATTGTTGATCAAGCATGGGTAAGAATTTATCTTTGTTCTCCTTGATGCTAATGAAAAGTGTAAAAGGTCATTTTTCTTCTTGAACATTATTTCTAACCAATAGCTAGAAGGATGAAAGATCACATCTAGAAAACTCATGAAGAGTATATTCGAGATGATTACTAACATATTTTTTGGGGGATTGGTGATTTTTTGCTTAGGCGATGCCCATGTTAAATGATGCCCTTGCTGCACTAGATACACTTACTAAAGTTGATATCACTGAAGTCAAGGCCATGAAGAATCCTCCTGCTGCTGTCAAGCTTGTAATGGAGGCGTGTTGTATTATGAAAGGGGTAAATATAAGCAATTTGCATTGCTAAATCATGTCTTCAACTACTTAGCAAGTAGGGGTTGTAATCTAAGATTAAATTTCTCGGATTGCAAAACGTCTAGTTTTTAGATACTACAACTATCTTAAGCATTTTCTACAAAAAAAACTACATCTCCATGTGTTGCTCAATAGTCGCATATTTAGGTAATTTTGCCCTTCAATGTTTTAATAAGTTTTTAGCAGACCCTTCTTTACTATCAATGTACATGGCAATTGGACAAAAGACTCAAAAGTTGAAATTCATTGTACAGACACTTAGTGAGAGGCAAATTAATTGTCTTTTTTTTGTAATTATTTATTCATCTCACATGGAATGAGGTCAAGATTGTGTGCAAGAAAGTACATGGATCCCTTCTCTTCACTTGTGTAGGCAACTTCACAAGAATATTATGTTAGCATTTGTCAAGAATTTTGAACTTGGATTCAATGTCTTTCTTGTGATTACAGGTGGCATATAGGAAGATTCTTGATCCTAATAAACCCGGCTCAAAGATGATAGATTATTGGGGACCAACACAACAAATGCTAGCTGACAACAACTTTCTAGCATCTCTCAAGACATACGACAAGGACAATATGTCTGAGGCTTTGATGATCCAGATCCAACCATACATTGTTGACCCCAATTTTGACCCTGCTGTTGTAAAAAAGGCATCAAAAGCAGCATATGGACTTTGTTGTTGGATTCGTGCTATGGAAAGCTATGACAAAGTCAATAAGGTAAATGAAGCCAAATGCTTAGTTGAATGAAAGGGTGTTTTTAGTTGCATTTTAGTCAAAAGAGCACTTGATGCATAGGCCCATTTTGTATCCTTGTCACTAGAGCAAAATTAATCCTATGTCTTACATCCCAAACATCTTCATGTTGTAAAATCTATCAAAAAATTTGGTTGAAACAATATAGGAATGTAAATGTTGTCTCAACCAAAGATAGCAACAAAATTTTCGGAAGGATTTTGTTTCAATAGGTGGTTTCTCCTCCATCCTCTAGGCACCCCTTATTTTTTGGTGAAAGCAACATTATAGGGATGGAGGGTTTTTTTTCAAGGAATTTATTACTAGTAAGTGCTCGCATTTTAACCACATTATTCGACCAATGATGAAAATTTACCACATGTATGGCCTACTCATCATAGATTGTGGCACCGAAGAAGGCAAAGCTAGCTGCTGCAACTACTGAATTTGAAAAACTACAAGTAGCATTGGCTACAAAGAAAGCGATTCTAAAACAAGTTGAAGAGAAACTTGCAGAGCTTCAAGAGCAACTAAGGCAAAAAGGAGAAGAGAAAGCCGCTCTTGAAGCTGAAGTGTTAAATTGCGAAAATGTAAGAGTCATAATACTTCATCACCATCTAAGACTACAGTCTAAGTTCATAGTGGTAGATGTGGAAGGGATGATGTAAATCAGTTGCTTTGATCACATACATTGAGATTATGTATATGACAAGCTCTTGCAATGAAGGCGATAATCCTAGTTGTAAGTGCTTGTTCTACGATGCATTGAGCCCTAGTTACTTATCCCACATTAAGAATTTTATTGAAAGAAATCTACTACACAATTTGGCTTGTAAAGTATAAAATTCATGTAAGAAAGTTCATTCAATTGATTCAACATACAAATAATTATTTTTGGACAACATAATTAGCTCTAAACTCAATCATTTGTTGCTTAGTAACTAAGTAGATGATTCTTCTATACAACTACAAACGTGATAAAAGATTGTCACGGTTGAATGGATACAGAAACTCACTAGAGCAGCACAGCTCATCAATGGACTAGGAGGTGAAAAAGTTCGATGGACACAAATTATCAAAGATCTAGGAGTCCAGTACATCAACCTAATGGGAGATGTGTTGCTTTCATCTGGATACATCGCCTACCTTGGTGCTGTGAGCATAGCATATCGTGAAGCTACTATGAAGGATTGGGACACTGCTTGTCGAGAATATGAGATTCCTTGCTCTGAGGAGTTTTCATTGGCAAAAATTCTTGGCGATCCTGTGATAATTCGAGACTGGGTGATTTCTGGACTTCCCAATGACAACTTCTCTATTGATAATGCGATTATTATGAGTGTGGCAAGGCGGTGGCCATTGCTAATTGATCCTCAAGGACAGGCCAATAAGTGGATTAGAGTAAGCCAATTCTATAGCTCTTTTGTGTTAATCAAATTTTCTCTATCATAGATATTGTACTCTTACAATTTCTATACAAATATAAAATTCTTCAAAATGCCTAAAAATTTAGAAATCTATTTTTAAGAAGAAAAATAAATTTGAATGAATTTTGTAAGAAAAGTCAAGATATTTCAAATTCCTTGAAATTTACTATTTTAGTAAGTTTATTATAAACCTCTTCCTACGAATTTATTCTAAACTATTTGGGGTCTAAAGTCTCACATTTTCCTTAATTTTGGATTGAGGTAGAACAAAGAAAAGAAAAACAATCTACAAACCATGAAGCTAAGTGATGGAGACTTCATGCATAAGCTTGAAAGTTGCCTTCAATTCGGCTTTCCATTGCTCCTTGAAAACGTCCTTGAAGAGCTTGATCCAGCATTAGAACCCGTACTCAAGAAAGCTATCTTCAAGGCTGGTGGGTCATACCAAATCAAACTTGGGGAGAACATCCTTGAATACAATCCAAAGTTTAAGTTCTACATCACTACTAAACTACACAATCCACATTATTTTCCAGAGGTAAATTTGTGATTAATTATTAAATGAAAAGCTTACATATTGAAGCTTGTTAATGCCTGTAAATACTTAGACTTCTAAAAGACTCGTATTTCTAACTTTAGTTGATTCTTGGAAGGAATTTTCTTAGAGGAATCATTCAATAAGACACTATGAGAATAGAGAGGATTAGTATATTAGATGGAACTTGAATGTGAATCTATAGCTCAAAATTAGAGTTACTGAAATTATCTTGTTTTAGTTTTGAACAAGGTTTAGAATGTATTAAAAAAACAAAATTAACACATTATGAGTTGTCATTTAGCCATTATAACGCATTAGAAGAGTATTTGGACACATGTTCTCACTTACTGATCTACCTATTGTAATTGTTGCCTTTTATCCCAAGTTTTTTCAAGTTTTATTTCAAGTTTTATTTATTATGGTTTAAACTTGTACTTGCTTTCTACTAATCTTGCTCAAAATCTCTTGATAGCCACGCATTAGTGTCTTGACTTGCCTAATTATTCACGACTAAGGAAATTCTACAGAACACAACAAACACCAAAAATGATCAAGTTTGGAACTTATTGTTGATGGCAATAGCAATTTTGGCAAGTGTGAAGAGTATTCTATACACTTACTAGCTCTACAATTCCTATCCATGCCAATGGAACTAAATCATTGTTCTTAATTGTGCAGGTAGCAGTGAAGGTTACACTATTGAATTTCATGATTACACCCGAGGGTTTGCAAGATCAATTGTTGGGTGAAGCTGTGAAGCATGAAAGACCTGACTTGGAGGAAGAGAAAACTCAATTGGTATTACAAGGTGCAGAGAATGCTAAACAACTAAAAGAAACTGAAGATCGGATAATAGAGGTGTTCCTTAATCTCTTTGATATGCCCTCAAAAAGTCAAAAGGTCTTAAATAATTGTGGAACATAGGTTGAATGTTTGACACATATTCTTGGGTGATTGCAAAAAACACTTGTCCTATTTTTTGTCCCCTTGCCCTCAGACATGTGTTTTTTTGGTCATAACTTTTGCATTGTAAGTCCATTCACCTTGAAATTTGGAATGAAGGTACACATAAAAGTTTCACACATTCTCTATATTTATATTTTAAAATTACTTTACTATTTTTAAAATGCCCCAAATTGTGTGTCTACCTTGGCCATTTTGGGGGGTTTTGAGCCAAAGTTGTACCCAAAAATGAGAATTGCAAGCCACAAATTGGAGAAGTTGGAGGTGTACTTGCATTCCAATGAGAGACGAAGAGTTTTTTGCAAAAAAACTTTGCATGAGGTGTCTACATGGGGCCAAAGTGACTGTTGTTTGTGCGCATTTTTTGCGCAGGAGAAAATTTTCCTTCAAGAATTTTTTGGTGCAATGCGAGAACAAGCTTGTCTTTGAAAATGACTTCTTTTATGGGATTTTTTGAATTTTTTTTAAATTACCAAAAATGAAAAGGTCTATTGATCCCTTTTGGCTATTTTTTGCTCCGAGTGGCTTCTATAGTACTCCATAGTAGTCTATAGTACTCCATAGTATTGTATAGTATTGAATCAACGGTTAAGATCTATAGGTGCCCGAAATCAATAGTTGAGATTCACAAGTGCAGTTTGACAGGCAAAATTGATAGTAGTCTGTTGTACTGCCAATCCTACAACCAAAAAATGTGTTTTTGAGCCAAAAATGTGAAGTGTTTCTTGCAATCACCCTCTTTGAGTGTATTGTCAATTGTAGTTAGTACCCTATTACAAGTATGCTGGATATTCTAAGTTGTTGCTTTTGAAAAGGTTTTATTAGAGAGGTATGAATGTACCAACTTGGTCTTCTAAACCCTTGAAATACACTAGATGATGGAGAAGAACCTAGAGGTCTTGGTATTGAAGTCTTGGTCAAAAAGCGTGAGCATCTAAAGAACTAGTGAAGGATAGTGAAGAAATTTAATAATTAGATCCAATTGTGACTACAACTAGTAGTTTTTACTTGTCCAAGTAGGTCAAGAAAATTGACAATCATATTAATCTCTTGAATGTGCAACAAAATGGTAGGTATTGTCAAGTGCTGAGGGGAATATTCTAGAAGATGAGATAGCAATCAACATCATCTCTTCATCCAAGGTGCTCTCTATAGAGATCTCAGAGAAGCAGAAGATTGCCGTAGTCACTGAAGCTAAGATTGATACAACACGCTTGGGCTACATCCCGGTCGCTCAGCACGTCTCCGCTCTTTTCTTCACAGTCTCTTCCCTTGCCAATATTGATCCAATGTACCAGTACTCACTCACATGGTAAGCTCTTCTCACTTACACTCATTAAAATTTGAGTCAATTTATTAATAGAGTTCATTCTTATATGTGTATTTGAAATTCTTAACCATGGTTGCCAGTCCTGCTCAGGTACCTGACATTGTTCAATTCAGCAATGGTAAAGTCGGAGAAGTCCAAAGACCTCCCAAAACGAATTGCTATCTTGAATGACTATTTTCAATATCTTTTGTATTGCAATGTTGCACGGAGTCTCTTTGAGAAAGACAAGATGTTGTTGTCTTTGCTTCTAAATACAACAAATATGATTAGAGAAGGGAGCATGGATCCAGAAGAGTGGACTTTTTTTTTAGTTGGCCCTTCATCCACTACAAAAGTCTCTAAGCCTAATCCTTCCAAGTGGTTGTCTGATAAGCTGTGGAATGAAATGGTTTGGCTCTCAAGGATTCCAACATTTGTGGTACTATTAAATATTTTCCTTTATAGTCCAAATTCTCACATTTTCAATTGTTGAGACCAAAATCATTTACCCATTGGTGCTTGAACAAATTCAACTTTGTAAACTCTTCGTTAAATCATTGTAACATTCAAAACATATCAATAGTTATCATTGGTTAATCTCTTTGTTGGTGCATTTTTCTACCTTCTTTGAACTTCCTATATGATTGATTTTAACCTATAAAGATATTGTCATTTAGGCAACCTTGGGAGTTCAGTTGTAAGATAAGATAAATTGAAAGACAACTTTTTTCCAATCATTGAGTTCATTGTAAGCATGGTAGTATCAATGTTTGCCATTGAGACAATACAATGAATTAGATGGTTGATAACAATGGATGTCATAGAGATGCACCAAACTTACATAGCACTTGTTAATTCTCTTTATGTGACATAATTGATAAAAGAGTCTCCAACACACTCATAGTCCATGCTCATATTAATCTCAAAATTGCTTTTTGTTTGTAACTACATTAAGAGGGGTTTTTTAAGTAGGACAGAGGGGGGTTCTAACCTTGTGTTAGTTAAAACAAGAGGGTGAATCTAGAAGAAATCTTTGAATTTATAAAAGTAACAATTGGAATTGAACATCTAAACATTTCACATGCACTGATCACAGGGATTGTCAACCTCATTCACAAAAAATCCTCTAGGTTGGCAAGGTTTTTACAATTGTCTAGAGCCCTACAATGAACCAATGCCTGAGGATTGGCCCCAAAGACTAAATATTTTCCAAGGGCTTCTTGTCATTCGTGTATTGCGACCAGACAAACTAGTGGGTGCTATCAATAGTTTCCTTTTGGATTCTATGGGACAACGTTACATTGAACCTCCTGGATTCAACTTAGCAAGCGCATTTGGAGATTCGAGTGCCTTAATCCCCCTCATTTTTATGCTCTCTCCCGGGTCTGACCCAATGGCTGCTTTGCTAAAGTATGCAGAAGAAGATGCTCATGAGGTAATCAATTCACTTCTTTATCTCAATGTGGGTGTGCATTTAACTTAGATCCCATAAGCTGAATGAATACTTTAAATTGCCCTATAAAGAATTGAAGTTTATTCATTTTCTATTTTGTTTGTTTTTATTTTTTTTAGCAAAAATCAAAAAGCATTGATGGTTGTCACATAGTGAATCTCCTCTTCTAATTTACATGTACTAATGAACCAATGAAGTATAAATGTAAAATTTATATACTAGTAGAAATTTTGAAGACTTGAGATCCTTGAATGCCATTTAATTACTATACCCCTTGAAGTGGCAAGGTTTACAAAAATTGGCACCTTTCTGGACTCTTGTTTAGGACCTCAAATCTATACTAGGCTTATTTTC
The DNA here is from genome assembly GCA_963920665.1 of Straminergon stramineum. NCBI lineage: Eukaryota > Viridiplantae > Streptophyta > Bryopsida > Hypnales > Calliergonaceae > Straminergon > Straminergon stramineum. The sequence continues at coordinate 5,674,653 of OY987268.1, forward strand.
TTAGACCTTGTGCCCTTGCATGTTAAAATTGGGATCCATTGAAATACCCCATTTTATCTATGTAGGTCATCACAATCTCTCTAGGGCAAGGGCAAGGTCCAAAAGCAGCAGAGTTGATTACAAATGGAACAAAAAGTGGAGATTGGGTGGTGCTACAAAATTGTCACCTAGCACCTTCATGGATGCCTTGTTTGGAAAAGATTTGTGAGGACCTCACTCCTGAATTAACTAATATTATGTTCCGGCTATGGCTCACAAGCTATCCATCTGACCAATTTCCAGTAGCTATTCTCCAAAATGGAGTGAAGATGACAAATGAATCACCCAAAGGATTGCGAGCTAACATGATTCAAGTAAATATCTCAATTACTTTGTATTAAGTTGGTAAGTGCAAACAATGGATTTGGGAACTTGAATGTAGATCTTTGTTATGAAAAACAAAATGATAAACCATGTTATTGATGAAGACTATTATTTCTATAACAAGGTTGTACTTTCAAGTGATTGGGAATAATTTTAATGTTTGAATTTTGTTCAATGAAGGGTTTGAAAAGGGTAAAAAAATAAGATTGTGAGATCTTGTTGCCATGCATAGTCTCTATATCTATTGTTTTTTTGTATCCTTTATTGTAAGGGACTCTATTGAGATTATATACAACAAAGAAGATAATGAATAATTGATTAGTAGTTTCCAAGTTGAATTAGTAACATTATTAAATTGAGAAACACTAGAACCTTGAATATGGTTTTAATAATATTAGATTTTTTGAAAATTTGTTAAAGAATATCATAAAAAGATTGGTCGTAAAGGAGTTAGGATAATCATGATGTTATCTATGGAAGATTTTTCCATGGTTCATTAAGAGACTTCTTATATGATCACTTGATTTTTTGTATTTAGTAGTAACATACATATGTCACTCTCCAAAAAATAATTTAAAAACTTTCCAATGAATTTGTTTATTTAATTATTTATCAATTGATTTTGGATTAGTTGTTACAAATCAGAGCTATTCAAGTTACCCTATCAATGATCCTAAGTTTTTCTACGAGATCCAAGGTGACAAAGCCCCAACTTGGCGGAAAATGTTGTTTGGTCTTTGTTTTTTCCATGCTGCAGTTCAAGAACGTGTAAAGTTTGGCCCTCTTGGATGGAATATTCCTTACCAATTTAGTGATCCTGACTTGAAAATTAGTATGAGGCAATTGCAATCATTTCTCATTGAATGGCCTGAGGTTGTTCCATGGAAGGTATAACAATCTCACTTGTTTTTATCAATTTCCATTATCTCATTTGTTGCTTAGAATGCATGGTAATTTGCATATCCGAGAAACTTACTTGTCTTTTTTCAAAAAAATCTCTTAGTATATTTAGAATGGGTGTCTAGCTTTAAAAAGAGATCTAAATGGTAGCATTTTCTATTGTGTTCATGTAGTGTATGCTCATGTCATGTAGTGACATATATAGTAGAGTTGCCACCAGTAGATTCTTCATACATGTTGGTCTTTGGATTAGTGTTATTTGTCTTTGATTGTAATACAAGTTTTTTCATTTAGGATGATATGGATTACCTTTAACACCATTATCTTCATTCAATACTTACATAAAAATATACATTATCCAAAGTCCCAAAGTGTAGCTATTGTCCCACTTCAATAAATTTGGTATTGCATTAATGACTGATATGTTTGCTATTGTTTGGAAAATGTAGGCTTTGAACTATGTGACGGGAGAGTGTAACTATGGTGGTAGGGTGACGGACTCACACGACCGAAGAACACTCATAAGCATCCTTGCAGTCATTTACAAGCCAGAGATTTTAACCGAACACGAATACAAGATGTCGCCCTCCGGCATCTACTATGTCCCTGAAGATTGCCAATGGGAGGAGTACATTGAACATGTGAAAAGATTCCCACTACTTGCCACTCCAGAAGTGTTTGGGTTGCATGAAAATGCAGATATCACTAAGGATCAACAAGAAGTAGACCTACTTCTTAGTTCTATTAGATCTACTCAGGTTTGACCTCCTTTAGTTTTTTATTTTGAGATGACATGAGATTGTGTCTCGTTTGACTGACAACATGTTTTCATAAATAGTAGTGTTTAGTTATTCATTTGGCAAACTTTTAAAATTTGTATCATGTGAATATAGTACCATTGTTTCATGTAAAATGTTGTCGTCATTGAGAAGAATACTATTACTATTGAAATCAAACATATTTGGCCTCTAACTAAAAAATTTGCAGGCCCAAAGTAGGACTGATGGAGGGCGGAGCCGAGAGAGTATCATAATAGAGATGGTAGTTGATCAGTTGGCAAGGTTGCCACCCACATTTGATCTTGAATTGGCCCGATTCAAGTATCCTGTTCGCTATGAGGAGAGTATGAACTCAGTGCTCGTACAAGAAATGGTTCGCTTCAACAAGCTTACAGATGTAAGTGCAAAATCCTTTTGTATAATAAAATTTTCATAAAATTATATTATCCTAAGTGGTACAATATCATGTAAATTTTTTTAAAATTAAACATCATTAAGGCATCTTCCTTGTAAAGTAATCTTTCTAATAGGTCATAGTGTTTTTCTGATGACCATAGTATGTAGACTCCTTCATGGAGGCCATTTGAATTCTATTGGATTTCATTTCTACATGTCTAAATTTCTTTGGCCCAATACTATCACTCTAAATTTTAGATTCATATATTGTTTAAGGAAATTTACACTTCTTCAACATCATTCTAATCGAGTGGTGGTTTTGAACTTTGACCCTTATTAACATTTTCAAGTAGCATCCAAATGGTTCATTCATTGCATGACATATTCAAATCCTCATTTATTTGTCAACAAAAAGCATATAAAAATTCATCTAGACTAGTCTATGTATAGTAATTTTGCTCAAGATTTATATTCCCTACCTTTGTATATAATTCAATTATAGGTCATTCAGGCAAGTTTGGGAACGCTTCAGAAGGCCTTGCAAGGCTTGGTAGTGATGTCAGCAGCCATTGAGACCCTATCCATCAATTTTTTCAATCAAAAGATGCCAGTGTTGTGGGCGCCTGCAAGCTACCCAACCATGATGCCATTGGGCAGCTATTTCAATGACTTGGTGGCCCGGCTAAATATGCTACAAGATTGGATGGACCACGGCCCACCCGTGCAATTTTGGATTAGTGGCTTCTACTTCACTCATGCATTTCTCACAGGCGTACTACAAAACTATGCTAGGAAGTACCGGATCCCCATTGACACAGTGTGCTTTGAATTCATTACACTAAAGAAGGCTGGAGATTATAGCAAGAAGCCCGAGGATGGTTGCTATGTGTATGGCATGTTTATGAATGGGGCACGTTGGGATGATGGAGAAATGTCGGTCATGGAATCCTTCGAAAAAGTAAGATGATGTAATCCATTTGTTAATCGATGACATTAGTGAATTGGGAGTGAAATTTTCTTGATTTGTAGTTGGTTCCTATCCCCTATATGCCCTAGCTAAAAATACATTGAAAGCCAATTTTTAAAGTTGATTCAATTTTAATAACATTGAAATTATATTTCTATGATTGTTTGATTAGATATTTATGATAGTGAGATAGTCTAGTATCAAAATGTCATGACTATCTAGTTGGCCTCCGTCATTAAATATATCTTTCTTGAAATTATCATGGATTTTAAGGCAATATGTAGAAGTGCTAAGTAAGAGAAATTTTGAACTATTGTAATAGAGCCTAATTATTGAAAATTGTCTATTGAATTGGATTCTCAAATTGAAGTTCATCATGAGATTGACCCATTTTTTTTGACATGCATTAAGGTTCTCTTCTCTGAAGCCCCATGGTTGTGGTTGTATCCTACAACAATGGCCAAGAAACAACACCAGAGATGCTATATGTGCCCGTTATACCGAACATCGGAACGGCGGGGTGTGCTAGCCACTACAGGGCATTCCTCCAACTTTGTCTTCAATTGTGAGTTGCCTACCATTGAAGACCCAGATCATTGGGTTCGTCGAGGGGTGGCCATGCTCCTATCCTTGAATGATTGATTTATTGAAACTATAGCCTTTGGATTTGGACATTTACAAGCTCCCTTTGGGGTTGGCTTGATCTACTTTGATGTAAGCCACTCTACCTTCAATACAAAATGTTCACTTTCAATGGGTTAGTTTAAAAGTTGTTCTTTGGATTATAATTTTGGGTAGAACCCAAACACTAGCTTTTGGTGAACTTTATCATATGCAACTCAATTTCATACTATTTTGAAAGTTGAATCCAACACTAGAAAAGAATCATAAGCTTCACTTCTTGAACTAGTGCCAAAATATCATATTTATATGTACTACATAATCTATGGAGAGCTAGGAGACTCCACACTAAAGTTAGGATATAACTATTTTGCATGCATGCTATTGTAAAAGTTGAAATCTTAATTTTTGCCAAATTGCAAGGTTCATCTAGTTGTAAGCATTGATTGTGTGAACTAGTGTACAATCTTACAATTTTGTAATAAAGTTTGTATAGGATAAGTTCTTCTAGAGAATAATTTCACCAATATAAAGAAAAATTCACAAGATAAAAGCATGAGGACATTTGCAAAGAATACTTGTATTCTTCATTCCAACGTTGTGTTATTCTAGGGGAAAATTTTTTAGTATGCTACCAAACGTTGTCATTGCCTAGTATTAAGTGAACCTCTTTGTTGTTGATTGTGATTGCATATTTGAATATGTTTGTGCAATGCTTCTCAAAAGTGTACATAAAATTGGCTTTGATCCATTATGTATAGGGTATACCTTAAATATCATTCCAAATTGTAGTTTTAATAGCTCGTGTTTTGTTTTTTTCATGAAAGATTTCTTATTGGAAGTCTGTGTAGAATTTTTCTATAGAGTGTCAAAGATCTTGAGGCAAAATGTGGAGGCACAAGATGCCTAGAGCTTCACCATAGCTTGGCATCTTGGCTACTTTGATGGATGTTAGAGTGGTAGGGAATGCAAAATGAATTTTAGCCATGGATTCTTTCTCTATTCTATGTTTTGAGCTTTCAAGCCTCAAAGTGCTCTTTTTGAGATGGAAAAGAAAAAAAGGCACAAAGCATGAGTATGGAAAAATATAGAGAGTTCTTTGGTAGAGGATTTGACAACTAGGTTGTCTTTGTGTCCTTGAGTTTAGTTGAGAGAGGTGGGGTTAAGGTAGGACTAAAAAAGTGAAGTGCACCAATTTGAAGAAGGAGATAGGAAGATCCACAATAAGGTGGGAGCTCATTTTTAGTAATATAGTGCATGGCTAAGTCAAGCCTTCAATGAGCCAAGGCTCATGCCATTTGAAAAATGATGAGGCAGTGGTGGCCATTTTAGTATTGGAAGGTTTATTGCCACCTAGGTTTGAAGCATTAACTTTGAAGAAGTAAATCCAAAGAACCACAAAGATTTTAGTGCTCATTTTCAGTGATCTAGTGCATTTTGAATCAAATTTCCAATGAGATTAAGCTCATGGCATTTGTAAAAACAATGAGGTGGGAGTGGCCTTTCTAGTGTCAAAAAGTCTATTGCCACTTAGGTTTGAAGTAAAAAATTGGAAGGAGATTGGAAGAACCATGATGAGATTGGAGCTCCATTTTTGTAATTTGATGCATGGCTAAGTCAAGCTTTCAATGAGACAATATATATTCATGCCATTTGAAAAAACAATGAGGTGATGGTGGCAATTGTAGTAGCGATGCTCTATTTGGATGTTGAGGTTCTATTGTCTTGGCATTTGTATTTGAGTTGATTACAATGTATATTGCATTTTGTTATAAACTTGTTGATTTTAGTTATGTGGATTTTAGTTGGTTGTATTTTGGTGATTGATAATTGTTGTGATCATGTTATAGTGCCTCAAGTGGGCGATGGAGTGATTGATTACACATGGTCATGTAGATTTGCAATATGTTGATTTGCAATGATTGCTTGGGTGATTTGTATTAGCCATGATCATGTTGATTTGCATTGGTTAGATTTTGATAGATTTATTGGCCACAGTAGTGTTAAATTGCATTATTGTACGTAAAGTCCACTGGTTTTTTCCATTATCAAATTAGGATCAACATCTAATAATAATAATAATTATAATAATAATTTGTGGTGCTTTGTTTAGAGAGTCTAATTCTTTGAGGCGTTGTAGGGGTCCTTCTTTCCACCACTCCATTCACTAGGTTTTTTTTTACCATTTCTAATTGAAAACACTCATAGGCTTGTTCTTTAGATGAATGAAATCTTTCTTAATCTTGATAGCTATTGAAATTCATCCATGCAATTAATCTTGTCATATGGGTGATTGCAAGAAAGACTAGTCCTATTTTGCATCACATTCAAAGTGACAGAGTTGTTTTTTGCTAGAACTTTTGGAAGTAGAGCTTGAAATTTTTATCGGAGATGGCGAACTTTATTGTGATCATATCCATTATTTTTTAGAAATTAAAAAAAATCATTTTATATTTAAAAGTCAATTTTGCTAATTTGCCACACTTTGGGATTTAGGGTTTTTTAGTACTAGGGAGTATCCAAAATTAATGATCTAGAGCTGAAATTTTCGTGGTCTATTCCCATAGTAGTACATGTGCCTACTAAAGGAAATCTAAAAATACATTATTTTATGGCCTCCATATTTGTGCAAATAAGTCTACCTTGTGTGCACATTTCTAATCATTGAAGATGGTTTCAACTTCATCTTTTTGGTGAAATATAATCACCATCAAGTCCTTACAAATTGCCAATTTTTAGGTATTTTTGTTCATGATTTTATAATTTTTATTAATGTATATCTCGTTGTATCTATTTTTTGTGCCAAATTGTCCTATATTAGTATGTATTAATTGTCATAGTACTCAAAATGGTATTTTTAGCTATCGATTTTTCAGATCAATGGTTGAGATTTTTCGATTTTATAATACTCATAGTACTCAGTATAGAAATTGTTATTTTGGCAAAATGCTACAAAAACTGAACGGTCTTTCTTGCAACCACCCATATTCACCAAGATTAGACAACAACTAAATTGCTCAATCTTCTTGTCATTCACTCATTCCATTTATCCTATGACATCCTTGGCAATTTGGGGGATATTGGAAGATAAAAGCTCTTCATATAGCTTGGATAAATGGGGATAGTCACACCTTCTCCAAAAATGAAATCTCACAAAAGAATGAAAAGTTATGAAGAGAAAAGAGGAGTCAAATAGGAGTCAAAAATGATGAAGTAGGTGTGACCCCCCTTTTGTAGGTAAACAACATGGAGAATGGAATCTGAAGAATAAGATTCATTGTTTCAGATGGACATAGAGGTGGTGCTGAACTCAGGTGAAAGTGTATAGTGGAGCAAAATATATTCCTTGAGCAAAATCTTCTTCATGTCCATTATTCACCTCTATAGGAGAAGAATGGCTACTCTCAATCTTCAAAGAATGGAACCTCCACAAGCCATGGAGAGCCAACGGGAGAGATACATCTCCATTCTCTGAAGATTGAGAATGGGGTGACAAGGTGTTACTACCCCTAATAGAAGTTTCTTGAAAGTAGCCACTACAACCTAATATTATTGATTTTCATTTTTTAGTTCCTAAAATTCTTTGCACCTCAAATTGGATCAATTATATTTTGGAGCAAACTCTAGAGACTTCAAATTTTTGAAATTTTCAATAATTTTTTTGGAGAAGTGCAATAAACTCATATCTAATAGGGGCCTAAGTTTCAAAAAGTTATAACTTATGAGTCAAAATTTATAAGGTTTTTTTCTTTTCAATTTTTTGTGTAGGTATGGTTGGATACAATCATGTCATCACTTGTGTGCATTAAAAAAAACTTTGTTTGATTCTATTTCAATGCTTGAAGTGAATGACATGAATTTTTTTTAATATGCTCACATGTAAGACCTCTCCTAAGTTCATTTTCTATCTTGATTTTCATTTTTTTAGAAAAAATGATTTAAAAAGGTGTGGAATTCTTACTACAACTTTTTTACCATTGGGATTGAAAATTTTCTATTCTATGACATAACTTTAAGCAATTCAACTTTTTCTTCAATCCAATGATTGGTTCTACTATATATTTTAAAAGAAAAATCAATCCATGTGATCTTCTTGTGAAATTTGGTGGAAACATACTAGATTTATATGTCTACAAGAATTCATCATTCAATCAATTGTAGAACCATGTATTGAAAAGGTGTGGATTTCCAAAGTGCAAAGTTGAGGCCAACTATACCTTTCAAAAAAAATTTAAACACACTTGGACATTATTTAAAACCTCACAATCTAATGGTTATAATTACATGAAATTTGATTAACACATGCACATGCAAGTTAGGTCATACATCCATGAGTTAGATTTTAGAAAACACTAGTCTTCATTGAGTGACATTGACTGAATACTCTCATATTCTTTCTTTCTTACTAACATGTGGCACAATGAAACTTCTCAAGTTGATGTGAAGAATTTCATCAAGGAAGATTATAGAACTTAGTTGGCTTTATTTTTGAGTACTAAGAATCAACCGTATAGATGCATTAGAAAGAATAAGATGTTTATGAATATTTCAAGGATTACAAGCACTCACAAAATAAGAATGGTGCATCAAAAGATGTTGCTCCTAGGACTCCGTTTGTTGAGAAATGTATGAATGAGAAAACATTTGACAAGATGCAAGGACATTGGAGGGAAGTTGGGCAAAATCTATGAAGTCTACCAAATTCTTGATCAACTTTAGGAACAAATTCAAAAACAAATATAAGATTACAAATTTTAGAACAACAACCAATTGAGGAAGCTTATGTATGTAAATCTTCATGTGCATGATTGATTATTTTCATGAGCGTGATTGATTGTATGTGACTTGTTTGCATTAGTAGCTAATTGAAGTTGCAAATCTTCATGCATAAGATCACAAAGAAATCATGTTGTTTGAAATGAAAAGAAATGACAAGTGAGATATTAAATGTTTGACATATTTTGTAATGTTTCACATGATTTGTTATACATACTTCATTACTTTGTTACTTTGTTTCACATACTTTGTAATGTTTCACATGATTT